>JARK01001730.1:168142-190457 GCA_000688135.1 Ancylostoma ceylanicum | reverse complement strand
CCCCCCCCACCCCCACACCTCCTCACCCAATTGATCAAATTCGAGTTCGTTCATTAAGAACATCATACATGCTCCCACATTTGTAACTCGTAATGAGGATTGAGTTGTTTCTCGGAAACTATGAAAGTGACGGAAAGCTTGCGAAATTGGACGTGAATCGTACTTTGTAAGTCGTTAACCCCATCTGCGCACGTCATCGCTCCCAGCTTAGGCCCCCCATTCCTATATTTTTTCATGTGTTCCAATTTTGGATGCGGAAGTTCACTAAAAGTAACATTTCAACGTCGACTTCTGATAAATTTGTTTTCCTTTGGTGGTCGTTGTTCATTAAAATGTATTCCCTCCACGAAAGCTTGATTAATCACACGAACGCCAAGAACCAAGATCGAAGACATCAGTAGATGATCATGTTTGTGAGAATTGCTCTCTGGAAAGTCACCTGCTCGTTCCACTTTCCATACGCTGTTGTCGCGCGCGAGAAATTTCCCAGCGGACAACTGGCACTAAATAATTCACGAAATACCACGACCCACCAAGGTTATACGGTGGATTAGACGATTGTTTGTGGCTGTTAGTTTGCCGCCTAATGAGCATGTTAAAGGTCGACAAAGCATCAAACGCCGGAAGGAGTGCGTAAAACTGATGTGGTGATGGCTAAAAAGGCAGAGTCAGGGCCTCAATGATCGGGGCACGTGCTTTTATATGGAGTGTCTACCGTAAAAGTAGCTTTTAGACGGATTAGTCAGGCCGCTGTGCCCAGGAATAACAAGGATTTCAAGAGTTTTTTGAGGTTTTCCGCTTTAACCAATGTTCCTGCGTTACAAACGATAATTCCACTTGAATTTTCTATGTATCTGTCAGATCCAGACTCGGTCATGCCAATTTGGATGTCTCGTGTTCTACGATGAACTTAGACGGATCTTGAGAAGCACTTTGTGCCTGGATTGCTAATTAATTTCCTAGTTCTTCAGAAATATTCAATTATTAATTAATTGCACTTCTTCCTGTTTCTTTCCGGAGTCTGTAAAGTGCAGGTGGATTAATGAAATTCATACTTTCTATTTTTTGCACGATTATTTCCAAATGACGCAATGCGGTGCTGTTGTTTATTATGTTTTTAGCTTAGGATCTATTTAGTTTTCGTTTCGTGAACTATCCTTACACGAAAACAACATAGACAATAGACCTTTTTTGTTACGTAAACTGGGTTAGAGTTAGAATTCCTCGTTATTTTTATTCACAATATTAAAGCAAGTCCACAAAATAACACACCTGTCTAGTAGTACAACCTTGTTATATTTGTAATTTAACGTTTGGTATTTGTAAGTCCAGGAGTTATGCGCTAGTAGGTCACGATGTTCACTCCCTACAACCACTTAGGCGGGTAAACATAGGTATAAATAGACAGTGTAGGCACCACACGGATCTTCTTGTCTATTATAGCAGTGGACTTTATCACTGCCTGTGTTCTTTCATTGTCTAAGAATTGTTCCATCTCATCACACACATCTGTTTCTCTATATGTATTCTTTTGTAACTTCCTTGGAAACTACTGATGAAAGGGTTTAACACCCGGGGGCACCAATGAAGTCACACAACTGGTCTAGTTCTTAGCCCCGAAACCGGAAAGTGTGAAAATAACTTCTTCTCTCACCATCTATTCTCACTCCTCGTTTGTTGGTGATATCTGAATTGAACTTCTAAGTAACTATTATACACTTTATGTAATGGGAGCATGCAATGTAGTAGTTTCTGTTTCTATGATGGTTTAAAATAGAAAAACCGATTCAATGATAGTTAGTTGTTTGACTTCTAACATATATGTAAAAGAGGATGAATGGATCGCAAGAATCTTCCCGGACTTCATCTTAGTGTACATAAGACTCCAACGACCTGGTCATTGCCCGTCAAACTCACCCGTTTCGAACCCGCAAGACTACTCTATCTGGGACATACTGGAGTCATTTGCCTATGCGATGCCCCACTCAACAGTTGAAGCCCTGAGAAAGGATTTGACGGAAACCAGAAATGATTTTCCCGGGGACATCATCGCCAAAGCAGTGGACGACTTTCCAAGGCGATTGACGGAGTGCATCGGAGCAAATGGCCACCATTTTGAGCAAGGCTGATCGTTATGATGGATAGTCTCCTGATATGCACAAACTAAGTTCTTGCCATTTGACCACTATGGAAAAACATGGCACGAAATATCCGTTCCATAATTTTTTGTCACTCGGTACAGTATTCTTGAGAAAATATCCAATTTTCTCACAAATTTCGCGCTCTATGTGGGTCTTGGAAATCAGGGGACCTTTTGTATTGCATTGAGCTCAATTTCCTTCTCAGAAACATCAAAACAACACTTTTTCCCAGCAAAATTCAATTCATGTCAATGCATTTGGTTACGGTTCGTGGGAAGGAAATGAATCTCTAAATAAAGCAGTGCTACATCAATCTTAATTGCTGTGGTATTTGATGAGGTTCCTAATTTCCTTTCGCCTCAGAAACATAATTTCTCATCAACCAGCAGTGTGTTTGTTTTTAATGGCGAAGCTGCAGCATGGAAATTGCACAGTCTAACGTTATTCAGAAATTTTATTCCCAGAATTTCCATGGAGGACACGGTGAAAAGTAACTTAATTCACCTGTGGAAGCATTCGAGACACGAGGAAAAAGAGGAAAAAGGGCAAAATTCATAAGTTCGAAATCAAACCAAGCCCAAGTGAGAACGAGAGATTTGATGCGTTTGACTAGAAGAAGTCAGAGAATGGCTAGACATCAGGAGAGGTGCCCATTTAGATGCAGAAAGGATTGGTTTATAATTTTGCTTTTATGTGGTCTTAGCTGGAAAGGATTGTTTTTGGATTTGGCAAGCCTTTTCAGATGTGCAAAGGATTTATTCAACCTTTTATCCGTGTATGTGCAGTAGAACGGGCGGGGTCAACCAGAGTTCGTAGATGAAGTCAGTTGTGAGTGATACAAATATTGTTTACATCGAACTGATTCTCGTCCACTGCTGGGGCAGTTTGCAACTATGCCATTTCTCTCTGTCTTGCATATGTATATCGCGTCCACCTTCCAGCCAGCTTGGTTCCGAAGTGGGTCCACCCACCGCAGAGTGATATTCCTGTTGGACGTTTTACTGTTTGTGAATACCAGTGCAAAGTTCGCACTGCCCAGCGATTGCCCCTCATCCCGGCGACCTGGGCTGCCCTCGCCTTCCTCTTGTAAAAAGCAAGTTGCCAATATCGTGAAGTTGACTAGTTTCTCTTTTTCTTCAATATTTCTGTGTTGCATCTTGCATACTCCCAGCCGCTCCCTTTCCATTGCCCTCTGCGTTACTTGCAAGCTTCATTCTTCCGCTTTTGTCAAATCCCATGTTTCGCATCCATAAAGTAATGAGAGCAACACGGTGCGGAATTACTGCGGAATTAGTAGCTTTTCATGTTCTTTTTTTTCTTTTGAGAAGAACTCGACCTTCGGGAATGCAGTCTAGCCTGCTTTCTTCCGTCGCGAAAGCTCCAATCGAGTCCCAGATTGTTGTCCATCCTGATCGCATGGCCGAGGTAGACGTACTGCTCGAGTCGTATCGACGATTTGAGTTTCAGTCGCAGTCTTCACAATTAGCATTTTTCATCCACTTGGTTTCACCAGGATGTATCTTCAACCCGATACTCTCAGTAAGCTGACATATTTTGTTAAGGAGAATTCATAGTGTCTCTAGTCTACTCGCTACCAGCTCCACATCATAGGCAAACATCAGCATTTGCAAAGTTTCTCCGTCTATTTCGAAGCCGCCTTTTTCAGCAACATGTCTCTAGACTGACTCGAGTGTACTCGTAGAGGATTTAGGAGATCAGTGTCGCTTTGTTTTACCCCTCTGTTCATACAAATCCTCAGAGGCCTTTCAAAGCGAGTGGTTTCATTGTAGGGCTCCTTCGTTATCTCTCGCAGGATCCTAACATAAATCGACTCCACTTTTTGATCAGACATTGCCTTGAGGGCATGATTGTGCTCTAGGGAATCAAATGCTTTCTGGAAATAGAAATATGGTCGATAGCGGAGAAAAACTTACGAAATCCCTCTTGCTCTTTTGGCATGTTCTCATCCACGGTGCGCTCCATTTGTGCAGTCCTTGTCGAACAGAGACGGATTGCGCGTGCGGTTTCTTAGTGTCGCGGCTGCAGAATCGCGGCGCTACCAACTCCGCCCTCTCGCTTGGGGCATGCTCTCTCCGCATCCCTCGTTCAGGTCCCGTCGCGATGGTGCAGTCGCGCAATCCGTCTATCTTTTTGAGAAGTACTGTACATAGATGACTCTCATGAAGATTTTGTGCAAATAAAACAGTAGGGTTATTAGCCTGGAGTTTCAAATGTCTTCTCTGTCACCTTTCTTCGGTATCAGTACAGTGCTAGCACGCTTCCGTTCTCCTGGTATTCTTCATGCGTTGATATACTTCGTGAACCTGTGCTAATATTATGACATCTAAATATTTATAGACAAATTATGGTAAAAAGGGAGTTGGGGGGGACACCTCCACAAATTGTCGTAATGGCTATCTAGGCTAATTTTGTATGCCTAAACAGGCTAATAGAGGTAGATAATCTAATAATAACGCGGAATCAGGTTAGAAAACAAACAAAAACTTGAAAAATCAAAGACAGGCATTTAGCATTGTTTACATTCTTCCTAGCTAAAAATCAATACGAGTAACAAGTTAAAACTTGTTTTACTTGTCAAAAGGAGTCTGCGCTTCCTTCGTAGGCCTACTCCATCTGAAATCCCTGCGCTTAGCAGGTTAGAACATGTGCAACATGTCAAAAACACCTCTGTTGTCTCTAGCAGGTGCCCCCCCCAACTCCCTTTTCACCTCTAAAAGCTTCAATTCTGAGCCATTTTCAAGTGTTACAAAGGACTAAAGGACTATGTGCAGACTGCTCTATAATATAGTAAAACTTCTCAGAATTAGCTACTCTTCCAACTTCATCCAGCTGTTTTTGCGTTACTTCAAAAATTGTGCTGTTTAGCGTTTTGTCACAAAGTGATAACTACAGTGAATGATGGGCGGGACTCCGGATACTACTTCCACGGTGGGCGGTCACTCAGTGAGTGAGAGAACGCTCAACCAACCTCATTTCTTCAGCATATCGTGGCTGTTGTTGTGGTACTCTCGTATTCCGGACAATTCTCCCAATTTTCTGATGTTTACCCATGCGGGTTACTCGACGAGACATTTCTTCGGTCCAGTGAACGAGTAATTGACTTACGAGACAACACTATGCGTCCGTATTAATGAGATTTGGGTGTGTTGCTTCACGAGTAGAGGATCTGTTTCTTTTCAAAGAACTGGTTGCTATAAATAGACTCTGCTTGAAGACATAGGCGAATATATGGAAAGAGGACTTATAGGTTTACATGGATAGTTTCACAATTCCGCGAGAGATCCCCTGAAATCCTAGGAAATTACGTGGATTGAAAAACACATTATTAAATTTCATTTTAGTGCTAATTTTCACCTTTAAACATAGGGCAACTACCACAAGTTGCAAATGTCTCCGCAAGACGCCTACGCCTCATAACTCTAGTTTACCATCCAGAGGCTGCATGCATCATTGAAGTTACCCTGGGTAAACTTGTTGACGTCACAAATTTATACATGGTTGACACAGTAGTAAACACGTTTACCCTGGAGGATTTCACTTATGCATCCTGTGCCAGAATTTCACGTGAATTTGTCTGTCCGCTGAAAAAAAATACCTGCGTTCATACTTCATCGCGGCGCGATCGTCGTGCTCATGGTTGGTTTCAGAATGTTTGTTGGTTCAGTGCGAAAACATATGAATCCTTTGGTCGCGTTGTGGTAGTTGGCGGTTATTCTAGCGAAGCCAACGTTATGGAGAGGGCTGCAAACCAGCCACAGCCCAAAATGGCTGTGTGCGATTGCAGACCGTGCGCCTACCGTAATCGATGCCTAATTTTAATGTTTCTGGGGTTGACAACGACGTTTCGTAGGTTTCTAGATGATTTTTTGTCTGTTAGAGCACTTTTTGAGTGTTTCATGAGATAGAAGACGTACAGATGTGTTTATTTTCTCATTTAACCAGGTGTATGAGTGACCAACCTTCGTTTGTTTCGCGGCTTAGTTTGAGATGGGAACACACTGCAATCATTTCATCTTTTTCCTCGTTTTGAAAGCGCACAGCAATTCCCTACACTAATTTAACTGCTTTGGCACCATTCGGCTACTCCAGCCCCAAAATCCCAACAAATTTTTTTTGCTCAAACTTCGCCTACGGGGGGTTACGAGGTGCTGAACACGAATATCGTATTCGTTTTGTACCGTAACCCCGTTTTTGTAGGGTTACGGTATGTAGGTATACTGTAGATACGGTAACACATTGAATTCTCTCAAATGTCGCATAGAGGGGTTGTTTTAGGTGCTGATCACAGCTATTAACATCAGTTTGCCTGTCACCTTCGTTTTCCATCTGGAATTGGCATTTTCTTCAAATTTCCTACTGTATACCTACCGTATCTTAACAAAGATAGGGATGCGGTACAACAATTTAAAACAAACGGACGCAATTTTCGTGATCAGCACCCCAAAAACCCCTAGGCAAAATTCGAGAGTATTTTGTGAGATATGGTATTTACAGTATACCTACCGTAACCCTACAAAAATGGGGTCACGGCGCAAAATGGATACGTTATTCGTGTTCAGCGCCTCAGAAAACCTCTCTAGGCTAAGTTTGCGCGGAGTACTTCACCAAGTATAGCCAACTTGCGGATCACCGTCTTGCTGTACATAAGAGGTTAATAAAAATTTTGTCTGAAATGTGCTTCGTGAGTTGACATCGAATGTTGTTAACAGGGGCGACTCAAGTTCAACTTGGGGTTCACGAACTTATAGTCAACTCCAAAAGTCCGTAGACAAGAGTTGGGATCGCGGTGCGGCTCTCTCGCTGTCTGCTGCACTGCTGCTGCACGCAGGCAGCGGGGCCTGCAGGGCAGAGACACGGAGGAAAACCGCGCCGCGGTCCCAACTCTTGTCTACGGACTTTTGGATTTGACTATATATGAAATGATGTTGTCTTCGACAGCTTCGGTATGCACATAGTATACTCGATCTCATTGAGATAAGAGATGAGATTCTGCGTACCCTTGTGTGAAACTTTTTTCAAATACAAACATGTCGAATAACACGACCGAACTGTTGGAATCGTTCGTAAATGATGTCAGAGTTCGCATTTTTCAATTATGCAATCATCTCACCTTTAAAGTCATCGACAGTAGATGACGAAAATCAGGAATCCCAATTAAGAAAGTCCTTTTCAACCTGATGAACTGGGACCCGCGTCTATCTACAGAAGTCGTCCGGAGGAACTATCTGTACTACTTTTCCGCGCTCAATTAAAGGCAGCACCCACGGAAATTTCAGTGTTGATTTCGCTGAATTTCAAGGTTTTCAGGGACGATGAACTCATAGGCAGTGATGAAACAGCGTGAAATACTCCGGAAGACGAGAAATGAAGGCGCTTTTTCCCATGCGTCCACAGCGTGGACGAGTTTTGCGCTGAGGATATACGCGCGTATCGTCACGAATTCTTGTGGATGTGCGCATTCCCTACCCTACACTGTACAACATCCCATATACAGCATGATTCATTGGGCTAAACCACTCGTAGCATGCCAAATCAATAGCGTTAACTGGCGTGGCGGACACCAAAATGGCCACGCTCGCCCTTGTGTCCACGGCAGTATCTCCGCAGATAGGCCCCTTTTTTCTGTGTCCAAGTTACGATTGTGATTGTCTGGCAGCCAGCCACTTTCGAGGTGGAACGACTCACCTCGAAAGTGAGGATTTCCGTGGGTGCTGCCTTTAAAAAAGAAGATTACCGCTGTCGAGCCTGAGTGCATTCGGCTAACATCATTATTTCGAGAGACTAATAGGAATCGGCTCGTTTAAGACTAAGCCATGAACTAAACCACGGTTAATTGCTCGTATACCTCCTTAAATAAGATGCTAATTGGCTGTGTAGAACCAAATCTCACAAAAAGCTCACAAATCACTCAAACAGTGCTCTAGCAAGTAAAAAACTACCTAGGAACCTATGAAATGTAGTTGGCAACCCAAAAAACATTAAAATGAGGCGTCAATTACGGTAGGCGCACAGCCTGCAATTGCACGCAGCCATTCTGGGCTGTGGCTGGTTTGCAGCCCTCCGTTATGGACGCCAATTTTCACTTTTTTCCTTCAAAAATCACGCGATTTGCCAATTAGCGTCGCGCTGCGATGCCAGAATTTCTCTGACGGGTTGGAATTTGCCCTTGTTTCCCTCTCCTTACAGCTTTCTGAACCTATAACCTACTTAACTGCGCTACTTGGTTGTATCGCGCATGCTGAAGTCATCGCTGCGATGCCATCGCCCTGCGATAAAGCATAAACACAGCCAACGGGTTACGGCAATCGATAAGTATATTTTTCATTATCGGTGTCGTAAGCCCATACAGCCGGTATAATTAGCCTAATTTTTGGATACATGAATCACTGGGGTTACCCATAGTAAACGTGTCATATATCCACGTCCAGGATGCATCGTTGAGGTGGTAGACCTGTTGACACCCGTGCTAACAACGGGTAATTTTGTGTGATGTTCCCACATTTACCCTGGGTAATCTCAATAGTGCATGCGGCCCCAGATTTACCCTTCACATGACACGCATCAACATGTTTACCCACACTTGACGTTGTGTTTACCCAGGTGCTACCTAGGGGTAATCATACTCATACGTATGGAACTAGTCATTCTACCTGTGATATGTCCGGGCCGGCCTTGATCTACCAGAATATAGGGGACACCCTTTGCGGTAGCTCGTTTATTATGAGGAAGATTGGAGACTGGGTTTACTGTTTATAGTTTAGGTTACTGTACCTAGGAATGTTGGGTGCAGTGCCTAACAATCTGATCTGTGCCCGCAAATCCTGGCCGTAGAAAGGGAGCTCTCATACCAGCTTAGCGAAGACTCATCGTCTCCCCTGTACTACTACGTGCTCTGATTTACTGGATAGTGCCTCTTGACATCCCATGCTCGATTATCCTGGAATTTAGGATAGTCTAAAGGTGTCTTGATATAATAATTTTAGTCCAAACGATCACGTACAATCTACTCTCTTGAACGCCTTATCCTTCCACATGATACAAACGTAACAAAAAGTAAGGACAAGCACAAGTATCAGGAAGTATAATAGATAAGGACAGTGTTCCCTCGTGGGTGTGATGTCCCATTGTCTGCTTATACAGCATTGGTGTTGAGTCGGGCAGAAATAATCACTATTTTGGTCATGCTGATCTATAGATGGAGCTCGCTCCTCCCACCAGTGGAGAGATAAAAGAGGATCGCTAGCCGGCTTTCAGGCACATTTCTAACATCTCTACATCCTTCTAATTTTGTTCCATCAGAATCAACCCTAACAACTGAGACACTATATTAGAAAAAAGTGCATTTGAAATGTGATGTCAGCCCACCAACATTTCCTATAACCCTTTTTTTGCGATGTATAGCAGAGATTCCATAGTAGGAAAGGGCAGAAGAGAGAAGGTGAAATAGTTGCTGAACAAAGGTTATGCAAAAAAAAATCTTTTTTTACCAACAACCTCGCACGTCTTCACCTACGTCCCTACGCTTTTTCCTGGACTTTTTTTGTTTGAAGGAGAGATTAGATTTTAATGGGCACTGCTTGAACGTTAATAATCTTGACTTTCTGGGGTCTGACGAAAGTGACGATGTCGATACGTTAAAACAGAAGTTATTGTTGTAGTTCTAGTTCAACAACATATTTTCCTCCTCAATTGTCCTCCAGCCTCCTTCTAAATCCTCGTCATTAGCTTCACACTGCCATAATCTCTTCTCAATTTTTTTTTCAATTTCTTTAAGATAGAGAGGAGAGATTTCTTCATTTTCTTCAGTGGTCTGGTTCGAGACCTGGAATAGTTCCACGAACACCAAGATGTTACCTTCTGGACACCTGGATAGCCAAAATATCAGGTTGTTGCGAAATTAATTGCCGAAAAAGACAGCTCAGTTCAACATGCTGTAACTCTGTTCAAACTCAACTTTATTTATCAAAATAAGATCCTCCAGATTTTACACATCTCTGCCAACGATCCGGTAATTCATTTATACCTCTACGATAGAAATTGAGATCACAAGATTTTAAGGACTCTTTGAAGGCAATTTCAACATGCTCCAAATCAGGAAGCTGCTGCTCACGCAGGTTTGCTTCGAGAGCCCGGAAAAGTGATAATCGGTGGGGGAGAGGTCTGGAGAGTAAGGTGCGTGAGGGAGAACCTCGACGCCTAACTGCGTCAGTTTTTGCTGGGTGAGTTTTCAAGTGTGAGGCCTAGCGTTATTCTGGAGCAGGAGAAGCCCACCTCTGTTTACCACTGCCAGCCACATTTGTCGCAACTCTTCATACATCAGGTCTAAGTCACAACACTAAGACTCTGACGTAACAGCCTGACCAGGTTGCAGAAGGCTATAATGAATAACACCCTTACAACACCACCAAACTGTCAACATAACCTTTCTAGGGTAAAGATCTGGTTTAGGGAAGCTTGGAGGGGTAGAGAACTTGTCTACCCATATATAACCATGTTTCTTATTATCGAATAGAAGCCATTTTTCATCTACAGTTATTAAACGGTCAAGAAATGGCTCGTTTTTGTGGCGAACGAGGAGGTTAGAACAGATGTCGTAGCGGGTGGATTGCTGGTCATCGGTCAGATCATGGGGTGACCACTTTTGCAATTTTCTCACCATGTCAATGGAAGCCAAATGTTTTGAAACTGTAGCATAGTGAACCGCCAGGCCTGCCGCCTATGTACGAGTAGTAGTATCGGGTTTCGTTCCCACCGCTGTTCTCAGTGCTTGATCGTCCAGCGACATCCCTCGACCACGACCAGGTTTATCTTCGGGATCAAAATCGCCGGAAGAGAATTTTGCGAACCAGCACCTCACTGTCCTTTCGGAAGGAGAGTTCGTGCCAAAAGCAAGCGCTATATTACGGGCTGCTTCCGCTGCAGAATGGCTGAGTTTGAACTCATACAACATGATCACTCGAAAATCGCGTCGGCTCACCATTTTTCGCGGCCCTATAAAAAAGGCCAGGGAAGAGCTAGCCAGATTATTGGAGAAGCATCTGAAAGAGCAGAACAAACCCTACCAGGAGCTAGCACAAGTTGGCTTGAATTTGTTAAATTGGGCAAGAAAAAAGTTCTTTTTCAAGCATACCGTGAAACGGCAATTATTTTCGCAACA
Organism: Ancylostoma ceylanicum; assembly: GCA_000688135.1. Lineage (NCBI taxonomy): Eukaryota > Metazoa > Nematoda > Chromadorea > Rhabditida > Ancylostomatidae > Ancylostoma > Ancylostoma ceylanicum. The sequence goes on along the minus strand of JARK01001730.1, from coordinate 179,138 downwards.
ACCTAATATTACCTACTATAAAACGTGAAATCCGATATAAAATTGCATAAAGATCTTGGCATCATTTCTCAAAGAGTGCCGATGCCTTCAAAGATTTGTTACCGCTCATAAGTTCATATTGAACGGATATGTAATCTACACTTTCGTAAAAGGCTTTTGCTGGAAATTTTGGTGCCGTCATGTCCGTGATACACTCCTTTGATTGTACCACTACTATTAATATTTCATTCAAAAGTGGTGTGTAGTTGATTGACATGGCATTTGAGACAAAACGTTTGCAGCGAAAAGTTGTTTGAAAAAATGAAAGTTGCAATGAATGGCTAGTTCGCAATCACAACTGCTGTATATTCTGAGCCTTGGTATTTATTCATTTTTTGTTCACACTTTGTTCGCAACCATAATGGACGTGTTTACAACAAACAGAGTATTTATGTCGCACAGCTACGTTGTTTTGCCGTCGATTTGAGTGTTTTTCAATGAGCGTTATGCAACTTTTTTTCCCGAGGATCGCATCTCTTTGGGAGGCTAAAGGCTAAAATTGACGCTGTTAATCAATCCCGTTCGTGGGATGCGCCACGCCCTCGATTTCTTCCGGAAAACATAGAGGAGTTGAATCTCTCTGTGCCCTATACACTGGCTTGCTGGGGCATTCGATGTACCAGGTCAGTGCTTCATCCTTCAAGAATCCTCTGGAGCCCATGAATACATAACTAAGTGAAATCAGGCTAATAAATCTCTGGGTCTCCTTGCACTGCGTAGTCTATACGATGCCCAATTAGACGAACCATCGTATGTTTGATTGGTTATCCTTTCACGAATTCCAACCTCTTGGCCAAAGGTGGGATCGAACCGTTGGTCATGCGCCACATAGTGCGCCTCTTGCCACTGCGCCACACACGCCTTGGAAATGGCATTTTCATATCAAATATTTTTGGGAGGCCAGTAATAAATCGGGATTTTCTTCAGTGCTAGTTATAATAATAAAAGTAACAAAAATAATAATAATAAAAATAGAATAATGCGCGAAAAAATGGGGCTGGAATTCAGCGAATACATGATTTTCACCTTTATAAATCAAAAGATGCTGCTGTTTATTTGCGCGAGCCACGTGCTGCGACGCAGCTCTAATTGCGGCCGTGGCGTGCGGCTGCGTCGCGGTCATGCGCGGCTCCTCGCCATAACCGAAGATCGATGCTGTATTCGTTGAATTATCTTTGTGTCCATAGATTTACCGTACTCAGCTGTTTTGCGCACAAATCGCGTCATCTGCCCTTATCCACCAATTTCTGGAAAAAGATGCTAATGGACATGTGACATTTTATTTCGCAGGGGAAAAGATTTGCACAAAAATAATTTCCTGAGAAACTTTCCTTTCCTGTGAAATTGCTGCTACTGTAAACTTTCCTTTCCTGGCGAATTACTGTTACTGAATTGCTTTCCGCTTTCCTGTTAAAATGTCCATTAGAGTCATAATTGCCAGGAAAAAAATCCGGGTGAAAAAGCAGAAATGTTCGACGAAAAGTAAACTTGGAAATTTCAATTTTCTGATGCTGATAGTGGAAAAGATACGTATCGATTGGAACTACTATCTATTTGGAGAATTTGGAAGAAATCCTGAAAAAAACTGTGAACAACGACTCGCTAATAGTTAGTCTTTTCAACTTGGAACCACCAAATATTTAAAATATCATTGGAGGACCACCAAATATTTAAAATATCATTAAATATAGCCATTCACTCCTAGGATGCGGCGCTCAAGCTCGCTTGTTCGTTAGCACCATCGACGCTCACTTCATTCGCCAATCACAGGATCGCGGCGCCGCCCCTTTTCCCTCATGATGTTTTCCATTCCTGATTGATTTCGATTCCACAATACTTTGCTCTGAATCTATCATTATTATTGTCATAAATACAGGTATTAGACGGAAACTTTTGGAAAGTAATGTCTAGACGTAATTTTCATGCTAATAGGCAAACTATGAATTCACGATTAACGGGTTCACGGTCCATCGGTAGAAATTCATAAACCATTAATCGCGTCAAAGTTGGTGGAGGGCTGGCTACCCCTATTACCTGGCATTTTATCGTAGCTCTATTTGGATTAGAATTTCTATGCGGTATTCTCGTGGCATCCCATATATTTGAGACCGAAAAATGCATGGGATGTATTCGTATTCGGAAATTCGGTTCCGAATTTCCGAATTAATCAAAAAAAAATTAATTAGGCAACGGCGATCCTTGCTTTGCCGGAAGTTAGAGAACCCGACGCTCAGACGCGGTGCTTCACACTTCACACCTCATCCACGTCGTTTTCACGGCGTTGATTGAATTTGCTGCTAGTCGTTTCTCTTCTGGCCGCCTGGATTACCTATTTACACAACATCGCCTTCACGCACGTGTGAAGGAGTTTGCTTGGATCTTTACTGGAATGCCGGGTTGGGGAGAATAGTTGAGGAATTTCATGAGTTCCCCTGTTTCCGTGTTATTTTCGGCTCGAAACAGGAGTATCTCCATTTCAGGAAATTATTTTGCAAACTAATAAGCAGCAATTAATTGGGAGAACTTGGGTGGGATGAGGCACTGGAGCAGGGGTTATTATTCCGAAGTATTTGGTTCCTCTTATTAGTGGTTTTCGATGCGAAAAACATTGAAAATAACCTCACTACTGATTTCCTGTGTGGAAAATGTAATAGAATTCCAAAAGTAAAAACTATGAAGAATTCGAAAAGTAAAGTCCAGGAAGCCGCTCGTAAATTGACCGCGAAGATATGGGGAAAGGAAGGGGGGGGGGGTGGAAGTGATGATTTTTCAATAATTCCCTCTAGATTGTGCCTGTTTCTCCTGAAAACCGAAAAAAAAACTCCTATAAATCGTCTGGAAGGTGATAGCCGGTAAGGGCAGTGCGGCCGCATTGTGATTGGCCAAATCATTCAATTGACCAATCGCAGAGGCCAGTCGCTCCGCCCCCTTCAGGTACAACGCTCCACACCTAAATATCATCGCTTTAATACGCATGGAGGTTTTTGCATAGATTTTATAATAAAATGGTGTTGTATAGATGAGGAAACGTGTAGTGTCAGTTGTGAGGGTTACCTATGGGTTACAAATAAATAAATAAGTGAATAAATAAATAGATGAATAAAATCACTGATTAATTAGATAATAATGCGTGGCTCTTGTGCCAAAATAAATAAACAGCAGTGGCGGACGGAGAAACTGAGCGGGAGGGGGAGGGCGTGGGAAAAAGTGGGGTCTTCGCCGGTATGGGGACCCAGACGGAAAATAAAATTAATAAAAAAATTATTTAATTATAAAATAATTAATAATAGATATTAAAAATAATTATAAAAATGAAAAACTCAAAATAAACCTAAAACCTCCCCAATACCCTCTTCACCTCCAACCAAGCCAACTTTTCGACCAGAAACCAGCTTCCAGTCCTGTGATGAGGTCAACAAATTGACTAAATTAAGCGTAATTTGTCGGGGCTCGACAACTTTTTTTCCTGTTTTTGAGGTATTTTTCCATGGAACGAGTTCGGATATACAATTTGGCGCTTCCAGCAAAACAATTCCATATGACCTCGCCACCTGGCGACTGATTTCTAGCGTTATTTCCCCTTTCCACCAGAAAGAATTGGCTCGAAGCATAGAGCAAGGAAGTGTGTGAGCTATAGTTGAGCCACATTTGCGGATACAAAACGAAAGGCTACAATGCTTTTATGGATTTCACGAATGAGTCTGTACAATTTTAGTCCTTTCATATTAACAATGAGCTTTTTGAGGGGGCACTGCCGTAGAGGCACTAGTGGATATTTCTTGTAATCCTGGTACCGTAATTGTACAAAAATGGCAATGCAGAGCAAGGTGGGTGTGATTTTCGTAGTCGGCCTGTCATATACCCCTGCTTCACTACCACCTTTGTTGTCAACGTATTTCTTCTGGAACAGCGTGTATCGGTGAGTTCACCCAGGATAAAAGTGTTACCATACCCAAGTTTACCTATCGTTATTGTGGGCGCCGATTTCCCTTGGTAACCTCAATGCTGCATCCAGGTTCTGAGTTATTGAAGTGGAATGAAAAAAATGGTGTCATCAGGGCCTAATTGCATCACTGAGGTTACCAAGGGTAAACGTGTCGACACCCGCACCAATAATGGGTAAACTTGTGGAAAGCGGGTCGACGCGTTTACCCAGGGCAATCTCAAAGTGACGCATGCGCCTCCTTTCTAGGATTCATCACTGAGAGTACCCAGGGTGAATGGGATGACGCACATGCTAGCGGTGGGTAAATTTGGGGGTGTTAGCATGTTTACCCAGGGTAATCTCGAGGCCTCAGTTCATAGGCGACCGCAGTAGCGGGCAGAGACTGGAGAGAACTGCGGTTTCAAACTGAAAGCGGCCACCTTGCCCTTGGGAAACCGAATTTTACATTTATTCATATCTTTTTGTATTTATTTATAATTTATGTTCATTTTTTACTTACATTTATTATTTTTTTGAAAATAAAGTTGCGAAAAATATCAAACCCAACGTTACTTCTACAGCTGCTTCAGGGCTCTTTGGAGAATTCTCCCGATTCTCACTTTTCCGGGAAAAAGTACTTTTTTCAAAAGTGTCCAGCATTCACCTTTGCACAACAGTAAAAAACACGCCACTTCAATTCTGCCAGCTCCTCTTCTGGATCCATCCGGGCTCTGCTGTCCCTTTAGTGGATCTCATCCGTGTAGTTAAACTTTCAAGTGTTGGTTTTCTGATCTCAGCACCACATTGGGGTTATCCTTCGCGTGACTAGGCAGACATTCTTGTTACCCGTAAAACATGGTCTGGCAAAATAAAACCAGGATTAGCATGGAATGTTGGTGTTATAGTCACAATGTAGCTCGTTATTCCCCCATAAAACTCCTAAAACTCTTAGAATACGTGCATACTTGGGAAATATAGCCTTAATGACTCGTCGTCTGGGGAGTTCCCAATGATCTTGAGGATTAGCTCGTGTTCCAGCACGTTCCTTGCTATCTTTTGATCTTGTAATATTGTAATACTTATGTCATATTTTACCTTTCCTGGGTTCGGATGCATCATTGAGATTACCCATTGTAGGCATTAACTCATCAAAGTCTACCCTTTACCCTATACCCCCCCAGCCCCAACATGCTTATCCATGAGTGAAGTTGTCTATATCCAGCTGCTACCCATGGGTAACCATAAACTGTGGCAGCATGCAATAGAGATTACCCATGGTAAACGCGTTAGCACCCTCAAAATTTAGCCAATGCGAACGCACGCGTCAGCACGTTCACCTGGGTAATATCCGTGAAGTATCCAGGCCTGAGCATAGTTGGGATTTCCCATGGTAAACGTGTTAACACCCCGCAAGTTTACCAAGTGCTAATGCGCACGCTTCAACACGTCTACCCTGGGTAATATCCGTGATGTATCCAGGCCTGAGCATGGTCGAAACTACCCATGGTTAACCTCTCTACGTACCCAACCCTTCCCTTTACCTAGCATCCATCAGCATGTTTACTCAGGGTACCTACCCATTACCCAGGGTAAACGTGTTGACACCCGCCTGTGCCAACGATGGGCAAATTTGTGTGGTGTTGTGGTCACTGCGCATCACTGAAATTACCCAGGGTAAACGTGTGAACGCCGTGCTAACGATGGGTAAACTGGAGGAGGAGCTGCTAATAGATTTACCCTGGGTAGTTTTAATAATGCAAGCGGTTCCTGGGCATGCATACACGATGATACGTTTGGATAAAAATGTTAAGGGGTAAAGGGGTACTAGGAAAGGGTAAATTCGTGTGGCTGAGCACTTTTACCATCGATTATCTCAGTAATGCATCCGAGTTCAGTTGGGTGGGTAAACCCACGGGCAAATGAAAACTTTGCACCAGGGTACGACTCTCTTTGTTGGTAAAGACCCGGGTAACTTGTCCGAGCCGCTGCAGCAACAGTACAGTACCGTTTACCCTTGTGTGATTTTTTAAATCTGGAATCACAACAAAAGTCCATCAAGAACAGAAAAAACGTCTGGAGCTTTTTTGATCTACAGCCGGGTAACTTGTCGACTACGTTCTAGTCGCGTATTATAGTAGCGGCTGACTCAGGGGACTATCTGTCTGTCTGCATACGTCCATCCCAGATTGCATGCATTTCATCAGTGACGCCTTTTCTTCTGGAAATATCTTGCATGACTAATGGGCAGGTCTCAGACAGATAGACGGATGCATGGTCGTCAAATCAACTAAACCTTAAGAGTGTTTGACACTGGCGCCAGATGTCACCTAGGATTATCCTTAGAAGGAGGATACTACGTGATTAAGTTTAATTCTCCCACGCATTACGCAGCATGAAATCAAGTTCTCAAAAATCCTGATTTAGTCTAGCCATGATGGGATAAGCCGATTTTTCCAGGACTATCGGTAATCCGAACGCTCGTCACCTGGGTTAATTGGGTTTTCACCTGATATTAGCGACTAGGTTAAGGCGCTTGCACCTTTTTCTGTGATGAAATAGGCCTCCGCAGTGAGAGTGGCCTTTTCGTGGCACCCTAAAATTATTGATTTGTAGTTTATTCGTAGCTCCTTGACCTGTACCCTTGTTATAGGAAGCAAATAAGAATTGAAAGCATTCTCAAGTTGTGAGAATGGAGGAAGAAATCAGTAAGTATATGAACAAACAGATGAAATAAATAAGTTGCATAGTGGGTGTCGATGGCGATGGCCTTTCTGCGGCCTCGAAAAGAACGCGACGCGACCGCGCTGCTTACGACGGAATTGTCGCCACAGTGATGAATTTTGGTTTTCTTGAAAGTTGTTTATCACATTTGATGTCAACTAGTGAGACAACTATATAACTATCAAGAAAATCCCATAGTTTATTGTCCAAGAGAGGATTCCTGCTTGAGCGGCGCGGTTGCGTCGCGTGCTTGTCGAGGCTGCGAAAGGGCTACCGCCATCAACACCTACTGTTTGTATTAAAAAAATCTTGTGAATCCGTTGCTGCTATATATTACTGTGTACTATATATCCCATATATTTTTTTTAAATATATTATACCTTACGTTGTATTTGAGTATTGATTGATTAGAAATAGAGTGAAATTCATTAACTTGAGTAGCAATTCAAAGATACACTCAAAAGAAATCAAATATTTTAGGAACATAAAGACTCATAGCCCTTATTTCCCTCTCTCTCTCTCCTTCTCTCTCTCTCTCTCTCTCTCTCTCTCTCTCTCTCTCTGTCGCCCTCTCTCTCTCCCTCTCTCTCTCCCTCTCTCTCTCCCTCTCTAGCTCTCTCGCTCTCTCCCCTCTCCCCCAAGGATGTTGGGCTGTCCTTTTGCTGAACATTTCAATTTTCGACCTATTCAAAATCGAATATTTGGTTATCGAATGAGCTTAAGACATTGTTTGATCTATTCTTTGCTATCCATATCTGTTATTATACTTTAAATCGTTCCATTATCGCTGTAATTTCCATGAGAATTTTCTCCATCCACGATGCAAACGTGGAAATTGAGATGTTATTCGCAGCGAATACCGACTAGACGGGTGACCGCAAAACAACACAAGGGCAAATTACTCGATATATTTCTAATTTTACAGTGCATTGGCACTTTTTATTAGAGGCTTCGAGAAATTAATGCACCACTATTTTGCCCATCCGCACTTTTCCAGCATGGAGAGCGGGAGAATTCGAATTCAGTTTGACCTTTCACTTGCTTTTCCGAGTAGCGAGTGTAATGCATTTTTTATGGATTCGTGGGATGAATCCGTGGAAATTCGGTCACATGTTGTTGTGGTACAACATTCGACCGAAATTTAAGGTCAAAGGAAGATAAATAGGATAAGGGCTATGAATTTGATTATACACCATGATCTTTGAAGAAATATGGTGGTTCCAGACCAGAGCAGTGGTCAGGGGGAAGGTGGCTAAAGGACATAGGAGAAAAAAGAATTTCACTCCAGAAAAGGACTTGGGCCTTAGGAGTCTTGAAGTAAAAATTTTTTGAGGATCGTTTATGGAAAGCTGGTATGAAAGCTGGAAAAATATATCCAGCACAAGCCTTTTTCCCTTCCTCGCTTACAATACGATTCAGTGGCGGACGCAGAAAGTGGGGGGAGGGGGGTGCGTGGGAAGAAAATTGGGGTCTCCGCCGTTGTGGGGACCCGGACGGAAAATAAAATTAATAAAATATTAATTTCAATAAGCAATAATAAATAATCAATATTTCAAAAATAATACTTACTTTGATACTTTGATGGTCCTTTTCTGCTGGCGGTCTTCTCAGCGGGGACCACAACTCCTCCATACCGCACGATTCCTGGCGACTTGCATCCAGTGTGGCAGACCTCGTTGTCTGAAATACTTTGTAAACGAGTCGGCCCATCGTGTCGGTGGTCGTCCCAGTGGTCTCGTCTTGTTTCTTGGAAGCCATTCGGTGACGCGGAGGCTCCATCTGTCATCATTACGGCGAAGTAAGTGACCAGCCCAGCGGTGCTTCATGCGTTGCATGTACTGAAGCGGATCTTTCAACTGCGACTTCTCTCGTAACTCGGTACTTCGAAGGCCCTGATGCCATTGCTGATACCGACTCGTCTTCAGTAGACATCTCTCCAGTGCTCGATGCGTCGTTCGCATGGCCTTCGCGATTGTCTCGTTATCGGGCCAGGTTTCGGTCGCGTAGCACATCGCTGGTAGTACGGAGGCGTTGAATATAGAAGCTCTTAGGGCTGGGTCTTTGATCTGGTCCGTTACTTCTCGAATCGATCCGAAAGCTGCCCAGGCTGCGCGCCTCCTGCGAGTTATTTCAGGGGCGATGTTGTTCCTCATGTTCAGCTCTCGTCCCAGATATACGTAGGAATCCACTCGTTGAAGAGTTTTTCCTGCCAAATTCACTTCTCCCGCGTCACACCACTGGTTCACCATTAGTTGCGTTTTGGACATGTTCATCTCCAAGCCTATTTTCAGACCAGCCACGTTAAGTTCGTTGACCATCGTTTCCATCTCGGCCGTGCTGTTGGCTACCAATACGATATCGTCTGCGAAACGGAGGTTACTGATTTTCTTTCCATCGATGCTGTATCCTTTGTCTTCCCAGTCTAGTTCCGACATCGCGTACTGCAGAGCCGCTGTGAACAGCTTTGGAGATATCGTGTCTCCCTGCCGCACTCCTCTTTCGATGGGAATTTTCAGCTTGCGATCGAACAACTGGATGATGGTTGAATTGTCCGAAAAACATTGCTCAAGCAAGCGGATGTATACCGAGGGGACTCCAGCGTGTGCTAACGCGTTCAGAACGGCGTTGGTCTCCACTGAGTCGAACGCTTTCTTGTAGTCCACGAAGACTAGGACCAGGGGAAGGTGGTATTCGCGGCTCCTTTCGATAAGCTGGGTAACTGCCTGAATGTTGTCCATGCAAGAGAAGTTCTTGCGAAAACCAGCTTGCTCTACTGGTTGGTAGTCGTCCAAAATTCTTTCCATGCGGTTGAGGAGGATCTTGGTGAATGTCTTGTATACAACCGAGAGTAGACTGATTGGGCGGTAGTTGGCAATATCTTCCCGCTGACCTTTTTTAAAAAGGAGAATTGTTTTCGATTCCTTCCACTGATCTGGAATCATACCTTTCCTCAAGTAGTGGTTGAAATGCCTGGCGAGAACAGAGTGAAGAGCGGTACTCCCTGCGCGAAGCAAGTCGGCTGGAATGTTGTCTGGGCCGGGAGCAGTCCCTTTCTTCATGCTCTTTATGGCTTGCCCAACCTCTGACTCTAGGATTGGAAGAAGGTCCTCGGGTGGGGGCAGTGGGCACCTTGGCACCAGAGTGGAGGAACGGAAAAGCTCAGTGTAGAATTGCTGTACTATGTTCTCCATAGCCCTTCTGGAAGACTGCATCTTTCCCTCCTTGTCCTTTAGAGCTGCCATGACGTTCCTTTGGTCATTAAGATCCCGCTTGCAGCGTTTGATGCTGGACTTTGTTTCTGCCGCTTCCAACAGCTTCGTTCGTCTATAGTCTCGGAGTGACTCTTTAACCGCGACACGACAAGCGTTGCCTGTGATGACTTTTTCCAGATGTGTGGCGTTTTGGTCCAGTTTGACAGCTTTCCTTTTCTCCAAGAGCGCGGTGGCATGAGCATTCAGTCTCGGAATGGTAGTTGGCTGCGAAAGGCGTGACGCGTCCGCGCATTTGAGTAGTCCCCTTACGAGATGATCGTAGTCTTCCGTCGGATCCTCAAAAAGCGTCCACGTGTTAGACTCGATGGCTGACTCCAAGTCTGCGGATTTGAAGGTGGGGATCTTGTGGGGTGCTGGCCTGTGCGTATCGCGTTTAAAGTTCTTCTTGTTGAGGGTTATCTTTGCTCGAATTAGACGGTGGTCTGAACCCGTGTCGAATGAGGGCAGTACGGAGACATCAAATAGACTCCAGCGTCGGTTGGTTAAGATGTGGTCGATTTCCGAACGCGTTAGCCCGTTGGGACTTTCCCAGGTCCATCTTCTTTTGGCTGGTTTCTCGAACATAGAGTTCCCGTGAAAAAGCCGGCATGCCGACAAGAAGTCCAACAGTCGTTCTCCATTTTCGTTCCTTGTGGCACAGCCATGAGGTCCGAGTCTCCAATCGCCGTTGCAGTTCGTGCCAACGATGGCGTTAAAGTCGCCAACGACGAATTTGTAGTAGCTCTTCTCCTCTCGAACCGTCTCTTCCAGAAGTTGATAAAAACGTTCTCGTTCTTCGTCTGTGGCTGCGGATGTTGGTGCGTATCCGTTGATAATTGATATCGTGCCCTGCTCCTTGGTCCGAAGACGGAGAATTGCAAGACGGGGGCCTATGAATTCGTGATAGTCCACAAGGTGTTGCACCGTCGAGTTGATGAGGAATCCGACTCCGCCGATGTTCCTATCGGAACAAAAATAATAATAAAAATAAAAAAGTAAAAATGAGCTAATACAAGATTTTTATATGTATTGTAAAGTACTTTCAAAAATCCCCCCCCCC
>JARK01001730.1:125066-152115 GCA_000688135.1 Ancylostoma ceylanicum | reverse complement strand
GGGGGGGGGGGGGTGGGTCAAAACAGCAACTGGGTGAAAACTCGACGAAAACTGGTGAAAAAAAACTGGTGAAAACTCGACAACTCGACGCTTTTTGTAGCTTTCAATTTCGCTCACCCTTTCTTTTTTATTACACTGATACTGTTTCAGTCTGTATGGTATTACGACTAAATTTACTTCCTTTTCCTCATCGCTCCTTTGTCCGTTTTAGAGGGAGTTGCCGGAGCCTCGATGTTCCGCGCTGATGCTGCTCTTGTTGTCACATGGCACAATACCGCCTCAGCTATTGCTGGCAGATCTGATATCGATGCAGGACAGAGTGCTACATATCAGGTAATATGTGACGAATTCATAGACATAGTTGCTTTGTTTTGTAATTATTTCTACTGCCAGATGAATTTCCATAGTTTTATAACTGCTTTTTTACTGCTAGATGATGGGAAAACAGGTGGTTTAAATCACCTTTTAAGGCCATCTGGCTGACGGATCAACCTGGTCGGCTGTCCTACGTTATCCTCAACTACGATAGGCTCGGCTTCGATGCGCAAGATTTCCGTGCTAATTCGCGAAGTGGACGTTGCCGGGTTTGATTTTGCTGCTTATAAAATTTGGGTGCAATTTCCAAATATGTTCCAATTCTAGGCACTGTTTAACGGAGGAAATCACACTGGCATTGTCGATGTTGATCCAACACAAGCGTACAAGAACACTCCCAAGGTAACCACGTAGCACTGTATGAGATCACACTCACAAGCATTCCTTTTTTTAGGTTCTGGCCCAACGTTCCGGAGTACCACATGTGGTCCGAGGTCGTTACATGTTCCGCGTTGATGACGTTGTTCGACCAGCTGGTTGCAGTAACAAGACTGGAGGAACTTGTGAGATTCTTGCCACATTCGTAACGGAGAGGACTACACATGGATTTTCTTCCATCCAATCTTTTCTATTGAATTGATCATTATGCTGAGCTTCAAATTGCAATTTGAATTAAAATTTCAAAAAATTGCAGATCCTATCATGATCTACCCGAACATCGTGAACATGCTCGGTGAAATGACTGTTGACGTTAACGCGATGTGTTTGGATAGAAGTCAGACGTACATTCTCATGATTGAAGAAAGAGAGGTAGTTACTTACTCTTTTTCCTGATGTAATGACTATAAGCTTTCTTTCTGCTCATTATAATTCAACTTCCATATTCCTGTGTACTTGCTACCATGCTGCCTTAGCATTAGCTCGCAATTTTGGGCAGCATCACCACTTTTTCCTTCCTTTTCTGATATTATTTTCTTTTCGGTTAATTTCTGTTTTGCCTTATTTTGATGATACCCACAATTTCTCTCGACATGGTTTTTTAGACCTAAAGACCAATGTATTTGATTTGTTTGGAACCTGAATATCCGTTTCGATGCTGATAGATTCAAATGCGCAGTTGTGTCAGAGCTGTAGCCTTTAGGAGCTGTCCGATCAGTTGCTTTGCTTTTTTGGTGTAGGTTCATTTCCCTGTTTGGGTCATGACACAACCGTTAGTGTCTGGCTAAGCGCCTTATCTGCTCTGTAGTCAGTTCTACTGCGGAAGATAGTTGGAGAGGCGCCAGAGAAAAAGGTGGGTGACCCAGGGGCTGGCGAGAAAGAGCGGCGGTATGCACAAATAGTCGAATATTGTCGCATATGGAACAGACCATATTACTGGAGTTTTGAGAAAAAACATAAGTGAAAACAGATATGAGAAATAGCTGTAGGGACTTGCTAAGATCAGGAACTATTCCCTAGTGAAGCAGTTGGCTCTAAGAATGGAATAAGCACCATTTCCTTGCAGATTTTGCTCTCAGCTCCTTTGTTCTTGCTAAAGATTGCATTAGCATAACCGTTTCATATGCTTGCGACCCCCGCCACCTGAAAACCGATCCCTGTTTACTGTTCCAATTGCGCAGCTTTCGTGTTTGCACCGGCTGGCGTCCGTATCATTCATGCTAACGCAGTCCTTCACAAAATACAGTGCGTTTCATAATTATAGGACACCCCCCGAATTTCCCACTACCGGCTTTTCCTCTGACCATGGAATTTTCTCTCTAGTACCACTGTGATCAGCACCTAAAATAACCTCGGTACCCAATTTTTGAGCTCACGGCAGCAACTCTGGTTTTTTAAAACTTTATTTTTCTCTTTTCGCACACCTCGCGGTCATGACACACCTTCAGATTCAAACAAGTTTATTTGCCGCACAATCGAATTCACGGAATTTCGATAATTTATGGAGCATCTATGGATCATGCTGATTTCATATAGCCCGCTACTCCTGCTCTTTAGAAGGAATCTGATGACATGTGTGTCGATAGATATCGAACATGCAAAACTGCCTATCTCAATTTCTCAGCCACTCATTGCTGACGGAGGTGCATTCAAAATTGGCTCGCAAGGATCCACAGTAGTCCTACTTTAGAAATACAGTTAGCACTAGTCACAGGCTGCTCCGCTGGCTTTGCTAGGTGGTGATCCAAGCAGGCAACACTCGCCCGACATCGGGATTTTCCCATATTTCCTCACTAAAACCTGCGGATAGGTGGCTCAAAATGACGGATATTACTCACAGGAGTTTTCTGAGGTCCGAAGCTGCCAGACCATGTCTCAGTCTCTTACTGGCCATGTCTGTTTTTGCCGGGAAGTGAACCCAAAAACGCGACAGCGACCTCGAAAAAATTCTTTTTCCTGAAGGTCTGGACTGTCGTCCATTATCATGTCAACGACTCTTCCATTTACCACATTTACGAAGTCTAGTATATAGCCACCTCATTCATGACCAATCACAGTACTTGGAACAGGATTTGGTCACTTTACCAACCGTGACATTTTGTTCCCTACATGTCATCACTTACTGTCTATTTCGCGCAGAGCAGACACTTGAACAAGCAGAGGACGGTGTCTGGTCTGGCAGTGTCGGACCTCAGAAAAATCATTTGAGTAATATCCGCCATTTTAAACCTCCCATCCGCAGGTTTTAGTAAAGAAATATGGGAAAACCTCGATGTCGGGCGAATGCTGCCCACTTGGATCGCCACCTAGCAAAGCCATCGAAGCAACCTGTGACTAGTGCTAACTGTATTTCTAAAGTAGGACTACTGTGGATCCTTGCGAGCCAATTTTGAATGCACCTCCGTCAGCAATGAGTGGCTGAGAAATTGAGATAGGCAGTTTTGCATGTCCGATGTCTATCGACGCACATGTCCTCAGTTTCCCTGTAAAGAGCAAAAGTAGCGGGCTGTGTGAAATCGGTGTGATCCATAGATGCCCCATAAATTATCGAAATCCCGTGAATTCGATTGTGCGGCAAATAAACCTGTTAGAATCTGAAGGTGTGTCATGACCGCGAAATGGCGAAAAGAGAAAAATAAAGTTTTAAAAAACCAGAGTTGCTGCCATGAGCTCAAAAATTGGGTACCGAGGTTATTTTAGGTGCTGATCACAATGGTACTAGAGAGAAAATTCCATGGTCAGAGGAAAAGCCGGTAGTGGGAAATTCGGGGGGTGTCCTATAATTATGAAACGCACTGTATAAAAGGAGAAGCGTACTAACGAGTTCTTTTCTAGGTGGCTACTTGCAATGTCCTGAACGCTGCCATCGCACGGTGCAACTTGCCGAAAATCTATGATTGGGGAACGAAGACTGTGTATTTCCAACCTCAATCACGAGGTGCTAATGATGACAAGGCGTTCGTTGGGTATATTTACTTTGGTGAGTGATTTGCTTCTAGTGAGGTATTGTAAATCGGTCTTTACTACGCTTACTGTGAGCTATGTTATAGTGCCTCCCACTCTGGATCCGCAGCGGCTGGATATCGGCAACTTGTATGAGTGGTACAAAAATCCGATGCCTAACTATGTGGGTATTTTCCTAGTGAACATTGTTAATTTTTTGTTTCTGGTTATAAGTGCACATGTTAAGTTGATGCCGATATCGTGGTATCCACGAAACTTCACTAATCCGGAACTGTTCAACAACCTCAACCAAGTTGGTACCAGGATCTCCGATGACGCTTTATATGGGGTTCAACTTGGTTTGTATATAATAGGCTACAGAGAGTACAAAGACGATGAGGTATGATTTTGCTGCAGCAGCAATTTCAAATGTATTGATTGATGGATTGATGTGATCTGTTTCAGATCAAAAAGTTCCGCCCGGAACACCGTACCCTGGCACGTCTCACCACCTATACTAATCGCAATGGTTTCGAATATCGGTGGAGGCCACAGGAAGAGGTCATCAATCTCAATCAGGTATTGTACAACTTCGAAATTTACGTTTATCTGCCTATGTATTCAGAATGGTTGAAGCTATGTGCTCTTTTATAGATCCAACAATGGTTTTTGACGGATTGGGAGAGATGGAATACTTTGTACACATATCGCGTCGGCTATTTCAAGCTGGCACCTATGCGCCCTAACGACATGAATGGGACGGAGTTACTTTCTGGGTAAGTTCCACATTCGTGAGTTGTTACTTTCCTTTTTAAGGGAATAATCATGCAGAGAATTGTGTCCTTTTGCTACCCTGAAGTTTCTTCTTCACTTTCTTCTCCTTAATTTTGACGATTCTTCGCTAAGTGCTGTTATTCGGCTTACACGTACAGTTATTATAGTTGGTATCCATGTGACTAATCCCTTTTAATCTGAGTCGTAAACGTCAACGTTGTCGATTTATCCTCATTTTTTCCTCGTATTCTATCTTACCTCTTGCCTTCAACACAATTTGCCTTCTAAATTCAGCTCCTTCAACAAGAATGTTGAATTTAAAATGACGTTTGTGGTTGAATTGGTTCTCCCTTCCATTGTCTCAGGAATTTTGTCTGTAGGAGAGCCAAAACACCATAGTCCCTCTAAGGGCAGTTGTGATCTTCATTTGATCACAGCCGTAATTTGATCTCCATGGCGCGGTTCCGCCCCGAAGCGGCCTCCATTTTACTAGAATATTCCGCCGCAGGCGGTCATTGTTTTCTTATATCAAGGGAACCCACTCTTTTTTTTACCTGAGAGCCTTAGAGTCATTCCGTAGTCCCACGTGCATTGTGTGCTTTGAGTCTATTAGGCGCATTTTTTATCTTTATCATGTAGTAAACGATAACTACGGCTCATAGGTTTCGAATTTATTCGGAGACCCAGCAAATGAAAACAGAAAACCCTAGAAAGAAATCGAATACCCCTTCGTGATTATGATACCCTTTTCCTTGGATTCCTCTTTGCATCACTAAAATTACAGTTTGGTATCGGCACCAGTATCTCTGCATTGGCTATGGTCACCAGAGGACAATCGTTTCGGCCAGACCACCTTCTCACAGCAGGAGAGAGATCAGCGAACGGAGTTTGTATCGATGAAGTCCAAAGAGATGTGTCATGACTGGTGGGTTTCATGTTGATGAGCCTGTCCATATTTCCAGCATCCGTGAGATAAAGTCTTAACTTCTAGGTACGATGAGGATGGTGCCTTGTTCAATTTCATTCGTGATACAGAGACGAATTCAAGTTGTCCATGCATAGAAACACAAGCACGACTTGATCTTGGACGTTTTATGCCTCATCCCAGGTGTTCGCAGGTACGTGCTGTCACTATACTCGGGTGGAGTGCAGCATTTTGCGCTGGTAGTGGTAAGAGTGGTGGCTAGTGTGGCTCCCTCAAATCGGTAGGTAAAAAAATCGATGTCGTCGAAAGGGTGACGATGCAGAGTGCTGTACTCCGCTAAAAGTACAGTGCTGTTCAATCAATTTTGCATCACAGAAAACCTCCCACTCGGCTTGCCGTGCCGCGCCACCTGTGCGACGCGGTAAGCCAGCTGGGCACTGTTGTTGGCAAACGTTGCTGATATCGATGTCTCACTGATGTTTTCCACCGTTTTCCTTCGCGCGTTGTTTTTATGCCGAAAACGGTGGAAAACTTAGGCTAAGCATCCACACTGAGAATGCTCTACAACCACAGCGCCCAGAAGATCAACCGCGTCGCGTAGTTGGTGCGGTGCGGCAGATCTGATGGGCGCTTTCCTGTGACGCAGAAATTATTGACAGGCGCTGTAAATCTGTAGCCCTACATGGTGGTAATAATACGCTTACAGACATTCCGTGATATTACCTGTACGACTGTGATTGGTTCTAAGAATTGCTACATGTCTGCGCAAAATATTTACGGCTCCTACGCTGGAAAAGGCAACACCTTCGATAACATGGATACAACGTGAGATTAATTATATTTGTTTTGATCACTGTTAATTTTGGTTTGATTAGACCTCTTACTTATCCACTTTGTCGTGCTATTTTTGCAACAAATGCCTGTGTCTATACTGGGTTACCATGGGTTACCATGCTCTGAAATTGTTTTGCATCATGCAGGCTGTTTTAGAAGATTCATGACACACTACGGCCAAGTATGCTGCTATGATGAGTCCGGATTCTTGATGCAAACTCCCTATCAGCCAGTCATCAAAACGCAAAAGGAGTACTTCTACAATCCTGGCTATCCGCTGAGAGCGTATGAGTTCGGTACACCGCCTTACATGGGACAGTTTGAGGTGAGTCTCAGTTGGAGTGTGCTCCGCTAATAAAGGATGACACACTTCGAAAAATCCGTTTCTTA
This sequence comes from Ancylostoma ceylanicum, assembly GCA_000688135.1. NCBI lineage: Eukaryota > Metazoa > Nematoda > Chromadorea > Rhabditida > Ancylostomatidae > Ancylostoma > Ancylostoma ceylanicum. Next base: position 145,496 of record JARK01001730.1, on the reverse strand, counting down.
TGTCAGGTTCCTGGATTATCTGTGTTCCACAACGATTACATGCCCTACTTCTTATGCTGCAAATTTGCTGACTTCCGCTGCCAGATGTTCTACTGGCGCCGTCCGTCCTCAGCTTGTCAGGAATACCAGCCGTCTGCCACCGGTTCGACCAGTTACAATAACTATGTGTTTTTTTTTTGCTCCAGGCTGTCATGGGTGATATTTTAGGCCAAGTGTCCGGCGCTGGCGTTTTCAACACGGTCGATAACGATAAGTTCATCTTCAATGAGCCGGGAGTCTTCAACTTCCTGTACATTCCGAAAACAGTGAGAACACCCGAGGTGCGAATACAAGTACGAATGGAACGATATCCGAACAGAAAGGTAAGATTATTTCGGTTACTTTGCTGATAACACTTGCTGAATTTCTGTTGTTAAGGTTGACTTCGGACTACTAGGACGATACATTTCACAGGCAGAACTTGTACAGCCAACAAATTGCACAGTTGTTACAGGTAGGGTTTTAATTTCGTCGCCTCGATGCACATGTTTCATTCTGGAGAGAGAATGGGTAAAAACTGGGGTGAAGGGCGACAGTCTGCTCATGCATAGGCTTCATAAGGATTATTAGACACCACTTGCTACCGTTGGACTGTTCTTCCTTGAATTTAAAAGGGCAAAATGGCTTGACGCTGCGCGCGCGGGCGATCAGCATCTGTAGACAAGTTTATATCGGAATTTACGCTGAAGACGAAGAAGAATTCACGCGTACCCGACTCTAAATTCTGTTCCCGCAACGGATATGATTCCATTGAACAGATTGACTGCAAGAGTTTCTAACAAAACCAGGGAAGTGGCGATGGAACGCGGGAACCGCGCCGCATCACTACCGCATTATGTCTTATACGGGTCATGAATGATTGCCTGGGGGTCTTAGCGCTTTCAAAGAAAAAATATTCCTTATCTCTCCCTTATTGTGTAGATTTGAAGGAACCGCACCCAGTTCCTCCTATGTTTCTTCAGCAACAATTTTTTCACTCATTTCGTATCATGCCTGTTTTCCTGTTTTTAGGTGTGGCTCTCGAAGCGACTGGCACAGACCGTGTGTATGTACTGGCCAGAAAAGACACTAGAAGATTCCGCTATCGCACTGATATCATTGTTGGCAATATTTTGCGGTACTTCGATACCATCCGATTGCAGAGATTCAGAGGTGGGTTGTAGAGATTACCCTATGTTACTGAGAACCGTTTCAAACAAATAACTTAGGAGTTCTGGTGTACGTAAATAATGTCGAACGAGGTCAACCGGAGATCTATGTGGTGCTTGAAGAAGCTCAGATTGGTATCCGTGTTCGTGAGAGTTATGCGCTCGACATTGACCGACTTCCTATGTATCAGGAGAGTATGGGAATGCTTGATGTACAGCTGGCAGTACCGCCACAGTACGGAGTAGTGAGTGCTCTCTCATCTTTGGTTTTTTATAAACTGCTTTCAAACAACTACCCCGACTTAACGAGGATTTGGTAGAAAGGGCGTGGCTTAGCCAGCTCAAAAGCTACCCAATTTGCCAGAAGTTTAACCTATCCAAGATTTTGATGACGTAAAACTTTTTTCTGGCGCATCTGCGTAGTGCACAAAATAAATAAGTAAGTAGTAAGTCATAATTTTGCAAAGTAATTAGAAAAAAGAATTATCAGCTCGACATATATTGTCATGACTTAAGAGCCGGTCATTCATGCCGTTTAGCGCCCGGACGGAGACAAAACCCGTGAAGCTGAACAACGACAACGCTATGATCTCCCTCGAATCAGCGGTCTCATGAGACCATTCCCCGAACAGACGAGTGCCGCGCTCATGCAAGGCCTCACCCTCAATGACGTCAACTCCGAGACGATCCGCCAGCAGATCATCAACAACTGTCAGGGAGCTCGCATTTGTTTCTATAGGATCTGTTAAATTGTAGATGACTTTAGATCGAATTGTCGGCTCAGGAGAGCCAGGATCGGAGCAGCAGCCTGTGGGTACACTTTCTCAAGGTCTACCAACGGATAACATGTTCACCACCAGCAAAGACGAGGACAAGCAGTACGATGTGTTCCCAGAAGCGAATCTTCGAGCAGGGCCCATCTACAAGATGGCTCCAATGTATGACATGTGAGTTTTTACCGTTATTTCTCCTCATTTTCTCTCGCTAAGGTTACTCTCTAAGTTAGAGGAGGGTAAAAGGAGGGAGAAAGAAACCTGGGCGGAGCTATTACTGCATGATTGGTGCATTAACAAGTCCGACCTCCGCTCATATTTGAAATTGTTCACATTTAGTGTAACAGTGCACAGACTGCGGTCGAAATAACGACTCCATTATTTCCACAACATAGGTCTAAATATGTGAGTTAATGTGTTAGATGTACAACAGTAGCACCGTCCCGTTCCCCTCAAAGTACGTCACAGGTCTAAGTTGTGGAAATGATCTTTTTCTCTGGCTTGAAAATTTTACTGGTAACCTCTTCGAAGTATAAAAATCAGACGAGTTAAGGGGACTTTGATATTTACAAGAATTCACTGCACCTGCAGCGAAATGTATTTGTTACTGTTATAGTGGGCAGTACCGCTTCGATCCGCAAACCGGTTCGGATATCAGCCAGGAGCTCAGCAATTGCCGCGGACTGCAAGAGGATGTGTCTTGTAAGTTTATATTTAAAATTTATCGGAACATTCAGGGCGTGGATGCATCACTGGAAGGATCGGCCTGCATGCGTCGTTGAGATTACCGAGGGTAAACGTGTTAACTCTTGTGCCAACAGTGGGTAAATTTGCATGGTGTTAACGCGGTTACCTTGAGTAAGGTAACGTCTGGGTAGACATATTGATGGGTGCTAGATAAAGGGTAATTTTGTGTAAGTCGACACGTTTACCATGGGTAACCTCAATGACTTATCCGGAGCCAGATTGAAGGAGCTGTTATTCGCTCGTTCAAAAATGCGAATTAAAAAATCAAATTTTGAATATCCTACAGATAACTAAACTTTTATCACAGCAGCTGCGAAATAATTCGTGCTGAAGTGGTTATTTCAGTGAACTTACAACCATTCCAAAGTCAAGCACAGCTACAGTACGGCTTACAGCATTGTCCGGACGATGCCGCTTCGATTATAAGCGACTGTGGAGACAGCGTGCGTTATTTTTTCCTACCACCCAGGCTATCACTCATGGTCCTATTTTTTCTTGTCCGACCGGCTTATTTTCAGGTACCGTGCTTGTACAGCTACGCTTTGCTGCAGTCGAAGGTATTAGCCTTCGAAGAGCAGGACGCGTGGAATAGTTTCGTCACGGAACGAGTGGATGCTGTGCGACAATGTGAGTTTTTGCCCCTTTTTCACTTCGCATCCCTAGTCTTTAGCCATTGAAGGCCTCTGAAGGGGTATTATGAGGGTTTATTTATTTCTTATCTTTACTACAAAGTGCCAAGGGCATACCCTTCAAAAAGAAGGTAGAAAACGAAAGTGACAATTTAGACAACAGCTGTGGAGCTATCAACATCGAATATCCCGAATACATGATGAAGACACCAGCGTTGGCACCCGGTTACCTGCAAGGGGATGTGGCCCGCTTTGGTTGCTACCAGACTCACTGGATCAAGGGAGACAATGAGTACAAATGTAAGGAAATAGTCTCCTTTTTCTAAATGCATATTAAGTGGATTTAATGAATGACCTGTGGATGTGGTTTGTTAAAGGTGGAATCGTTGTCGACTACAACAATCCAAACTCGTATCGCTTTGAGTGGAACAAGGGATCACAGCCGTGGTGCCGTTCAAGAGTGAAAGAAAATTACTTCAAATGGATCACTGTGATATTCAGTATAGTCGCTATAATTTTGGTGCGTTGGAGTTTTAAATTTTAGAATTTATTGTACTTTAATTTGATGTGAAAAATGTGAATTTTAGGCCATCATGGTTGTGTTCCTTGGATGTTGGTGTGTAAAACAGAGGAAGATCCAGGAACAGCGTCAGTACAACAACTACCCATCCAATGCTGTGGGTGCTTTGCTTATTTCTTGTTTTTTTTTTCGAGATCAGCAGTCTAAACCTAACAGAAAGGACTTTTTTTTTCTTATTACTTCAGAATGGACAACTGTTACAAATCCTAGAACGGAATCTATCTATTCTTTGATTCGAAAAGATCGAATTTGCATCGTTTGTTTGGTTTGGTTTGTGCTGTATCATGGGTTTCATTACCCGAGTTATTCCAAAATTTGTAATTATTCCCAACAACAGCCTGGCAAGACATTCTTGAAAAGGATTACATGAAGAATATCCTCTAAATTGCCTAGGGATACACGAATAAAGCACGTGTGGCATCGGTCGGTTCCCTGGATGATGCACCTCAACTCACCCAGAGGTTCCCTGCCAGAGCTACTCCAGCCACCTTGGAACCAGCAAGGTTTGTTGTTTTACCAGTAATTTTGTTGTTTTAGCTTTAAAGCATTGTCGCTCTCTACCTCAGTTTAGGGTAGGTATTCTTAGCTCTTTTCATGCTAAAATATCCAACTCCTAGTTATTTCCCCTTCCTTTTTCCTTTTTTTTTTAATCTGTAATCCTAGGTTATCACCAGTCTCGTCAGCTGCTGATTTTCGGAGGCCGCAATCACAAAACCTGTTCGGCTTGAATACGAGTGTTTAAAACACAACCTCCCAAAGATATCTGAGATTGCATAATGTGCCTGTCCATAACATTTTCCCATATTTTGTGCCAAAATCCTCCGTAACTGCTTATGCGGTCACCCTCGTCCTCATTCCATAAATTATTGTTACTCTCCAGTGCTCATTATCAGGCCTCAGCTACTTACTTCACTGCCCTCATAATCTCATAACGATAACATCGGCCTTGTACTAGTCTTTCATATTGTCAATGTTTTGATGTTTTCATAGTGATGTTGTACGTTATATGAACGAATTCACTAGAAAAGTGCATAAATAATTAAAATTATTGGTTTGTTTTTTGTTTGTACTTGCTTTGTTCAGCTGGATTACTTGTATGTGTAGGTCGGGCTTCTTGGATGGCCGCCCATGTACCGAAAAGCTACGCTGCCGTGATCAAGGATGAGCGGGATTGTCAATCGCGGCGCTTTCCAAGCTTTCTGAATGCAGCTAACCGCCAAACTCCCAATTCTGGGCCTTATAGCTGTAGTCCTGTAGGCGTCATCGCGTTATATGTACCAGTGAGCGATGACACCTACAGGACTACAGCTATACGGCCCAGAATTGGAAGTTTGACGGTTGACGGCATCCAGAAGCTTTGGATAGCGCCGCGGTTAACAATCCCGCTCATCCCTGGTCACGAGCGTCATTTCGCGCACCGGCCAACCTTTGATCCATTGTCCGAATCAGTTTTATCGCTGAACGTTCATCGTATGTTTTTCCTTCGCTTGGCCGCACTCTCTCCGTTATTGTTCTATGTCTCAGTCTCGAAACGATGTTGATCGCACACTGATCAGTTGACGTCGCGCCACTTCCGCCCCCGAAATAGCACGGCTACCTCTTGAAAAGGCGCGTACCGCGGCCATTACAACGTCCAGCACTATGCTACGGTATCTGCTTGTTGTTGTTTTTGTTGCCGCTGCACTGCTTGCATTCAGCACAGGTAAAAATAGGGCCTTTTCTCGTGGTATATAGAAAATGGGCGATTAAAACAGCATTAAAGGACTCCTTCCACTTCTACCCTCCTTGGGGCCGCATTCATCATTGTGAGATTACTCAGGGTAAACGTGCTAACACCACATGAGTTCACCCGTCATTATCACACGCTCACCCAGGGTAATCTCAAGGATGCATCCAGGACGTGGTTATTGTCCATATCTAACCCTGTGGGGCGTGCTCATTCCTACTAGCCAAGTGAGGAACGCTGTGGAGCTTTCCTGGGGCCGCACGCATAATTGTGATTACCCAAGGCACATGTGTTGACACCATATGAAATTACCCTTTGTTAGCACGTTTGCCCTGGGTAATCTCAATGATGCATTCAGGCCCTTAGGTGCTAGGGATTTCGCTCATGATTTACCGGAGCAGCATTAGACCAGCAGGTCTCTTACGGAGCATTTAAGCTTCGTGTCCGCAAGTTCCCTGGTAGTTTTTACGGATAAAAAAGCATGAGAAGGCATGGGTGAGATTTGTCTGATCCCATGCGCGTCACTGACCCCTGCGTCTGTTCACCTAAGTTGCATTCATAGTGTATCGGAGTCCAATCCTGTCGGATAACACAAGATACGTATTGATCCTCGTCAGATAAAGATCGATACGTATCTTTTGCTATCCGACAGGATTGGACTCCGATACAGCGCAAATGCAGCTTTAGCGGTGGAAAACTGCTCACACCCTCAGCCTAAGTTACAAATGTGTATTCTTAGGGAAAAATTACCTCAGAAGGTCGCGCTGTCGTTACGTTGTAAGTTTTCAGGTTACCTACTCATATTACCCCAGTAACCTACATCCTTTACAGCAGAACAATGGTGGCGGTTGATACAAACACGGTGTAATGTGTTACGGTTCTGTTCTTGTTCTAATAATAACTGTAGGTGGTGGTTATATCGGGACTAACAGCGATGCAGTTCTTAAGGCACTACTATTACTTTACAGCGAGCAGCCATATGATTTCTAGCAGCTGCGAGCGTATGCGGAAGGGTCACCTGGGTTATTTCAGCTGCATACCAGGATGCATCAACACATTACCCATGGCAAACGTGTTAACGTTCTGAAATTTGCCCTGTACTTGGTACTCATCAACATGTTCACCCATACGTGACGTCTGTTGCGTGAATGCATCATTGAGATTACCCGGACTAGATGTGTTGACCCCATGTTAACGATGGGTGAATTTGTACGGTGTTAACATGTTTACCAAGGTTATCTCAATGATGCATGCGGCAGTATATCTAGTTTCTACCCATGGATATAAGATTACCCATCATTCCAGTGATGCAACCGGGCCCAAAACTCAGGAATTATTTTTTGATCAAACTGTAATAGTTTGTAAAAGGGGTTCGAAGTTTATTTCTATAACAAATTTCAGTGGATGCAGCCAGTATTAAATCGATGGTGGCCTCACAGCAGACGACAAAACTAGGATTGAGAGATAAAAATCTCCTCACTTACGTCGGTAACGTACCCGATAACATTCGTACCATGGTAGGTTATGGTCTTGCTATTGTTCTCGTATTACTACGTTCACCTATGACACTTACAGATGCTCCGCATGAGATTCCGTCGATGATTCCCGTATTGCACTATGTGTTTGGACGTAATTAAAGCCGGGATTGCATTAAACTACAACAACAGCAATAAAATTTATAACTTACATGGCAAGAACAACGATATGTATAAACAGCAAGTAACCGTATCGTGTTTCCAGTGAGCAATAATTAGTCCTCCAGTCGTGCCCATTCTTCCACTTGTCTTTGAACAGATTTGAAAATGCACATTTTGTCCTGAAAATGATTTTTGACTGGGCGATTTCGGAAGTAAAAGGTGGCTGCTTGACGGGTAGCTTACCTTCTCCGACAATCTGCTACACAACGCTTTGGGGACACCGTCTTCGTAGTAGGCTCCTGTCACCTGATCGTCACGTAAAGTGGTGTGCAAAACAAGAAGAGCACTAAACGATGGGCTCCTGCAAAGGAAAATTCGGATTTCCCCTTACTGGGAAAATCTGCATGATAAAATTAGAGAAATTATACCTCAGTAAGAAAGGCAGGATGCAATATGTGACAAACTTGACAACCGGGTTAGTGTGACGATAAAGCGTGCCAGGTATAACTCCTGGGTGCAAGCTAACCATACTTTGCGGTCTGAAAAAGAGTGCAACATTAGAGGAACCTTACTTGGACCCGAGAGAAGTCGTACCTGTGTCGGGCTAGCTCCTCAATGTACGTGGAAAGCACCAGCTTCGAAAAACAGTACGCCTCGTAGGGTCCAATATAGTACGATAAGGGATCTACAAAAGGTCCTCGAAGTGATAGTGACCAAACGCTGGCCAAGCCGCGACGCGACCACACGCACCAGTGGAATGCAGTCAAAATTCTGACTTGACACTGATTAGAAAATAACTTTCATCTTGATAGACTTACCTTGTTGAAATACTGCACTCGTGAAGAATGCAACCCATGCAGTAGATGAACTTAGAGCCGTTACTCTCGTATCAGATGTCATAATAGGATCAAGTAAGTGAAGCAGAAGAGCTTGAGATACCACATTAACACACATATGAGACTCGATGTTATTCACCAGCTGTAAGAGATAATGCACCACAAAACTATCAGTTGTCAACGAAAAGAAGCAAAAATTCTGAAATGTACCTTCGGTGGAGCCAACATCGTCCCGGCACACAGCACCACGACGCTGAGATTGGTGCATCTTCCCACAAATCCGCGGGCAAATTTTGCCATCTATGTAGAGATCAGTAAGAAAATAATAAATAAATAGATAAATAAATATAATACATAAATAATAAAATAAATAAACAAATAAGAGAGCAGATATCTATGTATTGGTTACGAAATTTGAGGTTTTGCGCCATTCTCGCGTGTTACATTAAGCTGCAACTATGCTCCACGCGGAGTATAGCACCCTGCGCCGCAATCGCTCAGACGACAACAGTTTTGATACGTATCGATTGGCGACAGCTCGTGCTCCGCCGAAAATCGATAGACATCAGAATTTATATAGCTGGCAACAGCGAATTGGGGTGTTATACTCCATGTGGAGTGTAGCGGCACCCTTGTACTAATTACAAGATCCAGAGTACATTAAAAATGATAAGTATAAATGGAAGAATAACGCGAGAGCCACCGAAACGCTCAGTTAGTCTAAAAACTCGTGCACCCACCTCGTGTGGATCTTCGAAGTCAACCTCATAGAGAGTGAGTGGCATTTGTGAACCATTCAATGATGAAAACATTTCCTTTGCTTTCTTCCGATCGCCAACCAAAGCGTGCACGGTGAAGTCATAACGCAGAAGCTTCTTCACTACCTATACAAAAGAGCAATACTTGCCAAGAGAGTGTGGGTAAAGTTGGAAAAGTGGTTCTTAACCAAAGCTCTGCTGCATCCAATTCAAATCAAACAAAAAGCATCTTTAGGCACTCACCTCCCTCCCAATTGTGCCATCCGCTCCAGTGACTAATACACTTTTGTTACGAGCTGAACGTATTGCACTGGATTTTCGAATGTCATTCTCAAGACGTTTCTTTACGCCTTGATTGGTAGCCTGAAATACAATTTAAAACAAAGCCCTACAGCATAAAATGACAAGAATCTATTATCACCTCAAACAACAGCTCCTTGACAACATATACAGTAGCTAGGAGATAGACTTGGAGCATAACGAGAACTTCAATCCAAGCACTTGGTAGTAGTGCCATTCCACGAAGTAGTAAGGAGATCATTATGGTATTAGAAGCTAAAAATAAAGGTTTCACCCTGTACTTACAGTGGGCGTCAAAAGAGGTGACCCGTCTGCGGCCTCGAACAGAACGCGGCGCGACCGCACCGCTCGCGCTAGAATCGTCGCCGCAGCGGCTTATCTGGGTTTTCTTGATAGTTGTTCATCATATTTGATGATAACTAACAAGAAAACTAATTGACTATCAAGAAAACCCCATAATTTGATGTCGGGGAGAGGGTTCTTGCTCGAGCGGCGCGGTCGCGCCGCGTTCTGTTCGAGGCCGCAGACGGGTCACCGCCATTGACGCCCACTGTACATGCACCGTGCAATTGCTACTGCACTGCAAATAAAGAGGACCGCGCCGCACCACTTTGCGGCGCGGCAGGTCAGCTGGGGCGCCGTGATTCTCTGGCGCGATCACGGATTGCTGCTTTGCTCATTTTTTTCTACTGTTGGTTTAGTATACAGACATGAAGGAACTGGTGGTGGAAGAAATAAATAAAGCAGTAATCACGGCCACGTCCGAAGACCACAGCGTCCGCTGATCTGCTGCGTCACAAAGGTGATGCGGCGCGGCCTCCATTTGTCTGGAGTGCAATAACGACTGCCTTTCACTGTAGATCACGAAGGCGGATTGAAATTAAGTGTTGACGGCATCACTACATAAAAATGTTTTGAAATTAGGAAGGAAGACAAACAATCGCAAATGAGACTGCGTTTCGCCTTATTTGATATCTGTTTTGATTTCTTTTACACCTCTTCTATAGTGTGTTGATCGTATAATGTATTGAAGACATGCGACATTCGAATATTCGATTTCGAATAAGACAAAAAATTAAAGCTGTAACCTTTTAGTGAAGGAAAATTCGGAATGAAGCTCTGTGTTCTTGAAACATTCGCTTTTTTCTGGATGAATTTTTAAAATGTTTTTTTTTTTCAAATTGATTGAATTTATTCGATTTTCATTCGGTTAACACTATACTCTTCTAGCACTGATGCCGCTCTTTGGCGTTGATGCCATACTTTGTGAACCGGAGTCATGAATAGAAACATCCCAAACATAATTCAGAATCAAACTTTTAATAAAATGAAGCGCCGTTCCTGTTCGTAATAGTAAATACGATCTACAACCCAGAATGACGCACTATTCGAAGGGAGGTTGCTCTGTAGTTCTCTAAAACGTCGTTCAACGTCTTTATTTCAACGATAGCACATATTTTCCGTTAATTTTCTTCTAAAACTATGACAATCGGCCCGCTACAACCCATAGAAAAGACAAGTTTTTGATTCAAAAAGCATCCCAAATTTGAATTGTTGCCGTGCATTACAATGTATAGTACGTAGAAATGTTGCGTCTCAAACATTTTAAAATTCGTACAGTAACCGCTCCCCCTTCTATGTCATAGGCTTTTGCTTCAGAATTTGCTGTTTTTAGTGATAGTTACCAGCTTTATAATGTGGATGGGGTGGCTGCTAAGATATATGGTTCACTTGTTTATTATATTTTTGGTATTGGGAGGAGCTGATGGTCCTAGAGAGCTGGAAAACTCGTTTTCTTTTCCAGAATTTTGTTTTCGCTTTCGAATGCTGTTGAAGGTTGATATTTCGTAGGGACAGTGCCCTCGAGGATCAGTCTTACAGTGTTAAAATCTGATTCAATGCTTTGATATCTGGGCGTCTGGATTGCTTCGATTCCGGGTAATTCTCTCTAACAATCCTTCAGATTTTTATCTGTAGTTTCCATCGTGAGGAGCAGCAGGGTAGAAGCAAACAAAAGTGATAATTGCATTATTACCATTTAATAGCTTATTTAACACATTGCGGGCCACGTGATGCACATGGTGCATCACGGCCTGGCGTCCCCTTATAGTGATTTCATGCATATGGTACATTACTTTATGCTTGCATGTTGAAAACTGCACTTTTTCCCGACAGCCCTATCCAAGGACTACACATTTAAATACAGAAAACTACGACTCAGATTGGCCCGACTGGATTTCAAAAGTTGATTGACAACGCATGCAAAAATGTGCCCGGTCCGCAATGTGTTAAACCTGTCGATCTTAACACCTTTAGTTTGTTTTTGAAAAAAAAAAAACGTGCTTTGGACTTGTGCTGGCAATGAGCTTTTATGCGTATCATTGATCGTAACAACCCCAAGCAGGTTTATTTTTCTTAAAATGTAATTTATAGCATAGGTTAGGATGTCTCTCATCAATGGAGCTTTGCGGCCACTGGACTCTGGGAAGTTCATCATGGAACACGGGAAGCTGATTAAGATCAATGAAGATGGTGTTCAGCGAGTTGCCCAGATGGTAAGATTTCTCCAGTTTGTCGTTTGTTTGGGAGGTTTTTAACCAGTCACTGCTTTATCCCTTACATACAGTGTGTTGTCGATCTCTTAGATTTACGATGCTGTGAAAGATGGATCAATTGCAGAAGTGGAGTTTTCTGCTCATGCAGTTCATCCGAAAGGCAAAGGAAGAGAAGTCATAGACTGGTGAGATCTCTACGCACATACTGCTTTTAATTTTCGAGATTTTTTTCTAGAGAAAGACTGCAATTATTTTTTTCCCTCGTCTTCATAATTCACTCCTCTAGGGTTTTCTTCGCTGACACAGTAAACTTCTCGTTCTGGCCTGATAAGGGTTCCAAATATGACGTGACCTACGGAGGAACGAAATACACAGGGTATTTTGCTGCTTGTGCTGCTATTAACAAGGTTCTTTATGGATTTGGGACGATGTTCCTGTGGTTTTTTTCCGAAGGCATGATTTCTAGGCATTGGATTCTGGCCTAAACATAACTTCTGCCGAATGGATGGCATCAGCTTCCAAGGATGATGTGGATAGTGTTTTCAAGTCAGATGGCGGTGGGTCGTTCTTAACCCTGTTGAACTCGGAAAGTCTTCCTGGATCACATCGCTCGAATTTTTTTAGGATACTCAATTCCTTTGCTTGCTGAACGCGTAAAAGCCATTAATGATTCGGGAAGGGTGCTTCTTGAGGTAGTTTTTGCACTTTATTCCAATCTGAAATTGCTTCCAACTTATTTGTGAAGGTATTTGCCAAGTTTCATTTGCAGAAGTGGAATGGTTCATTCTATAACTGCGTTTTGGCGGCAGAGGGTAGTGCTAGGAAACTGCTTGATATTATTGTCGAAAATTTTGAATCTTTTGGAGATTTCGCAGAATTTTGTGGAAAGAAAGGTATTTCTCCCCTTCTTCCTCAGTGTAGTGCTATTCTTTTTTTATGTTGTTGTGTGTTGCAGTTTCTTTCCTGAAGCGTGCCCAGATTCTTGTCGCAGACGTTTATGGAGCGCTCAAGGACGACGATCCTGCTTGTGCTTTCTCTGACATTGGGTTCGTAATCATGTTTTATTCTTGTGGTTCTGCTGCACTTAGCTCATTATCTATCTTCTGCAGAACCCTTACGATGTTCGCGGATTATCGAGTTCCACAGGCCTTGGCTTACCTCGGTGTATTGGAATACTCGAAAGAACTTCTTGACGTGCTGAAGCCTGGTCATCGTCTAGAAAATGGCAGTCCAGAGGAGGTCGAGCTACGAGGAGCATCTATTTGGGCATGCCAGGTGCGGGATACTTTGTAGAAATGCGTTATTTTCAAGTTTCAAGCTGGATTATTGGATAGCATCAGAAGCGAATGTAAAATGTCACCATTTTATGGGACAACGAAGCGTGCAATAACTATTAGAGTTGATAAATGCTTGAAAGCGATTACCAATAAGGCTGCTTTGTTTTTTCCATTGCGTCACACGAGTAAGTCGACTTTTCAACAGGTTGATGTCGTTTATTTACCAAATCCTGGAAAAATCCTGAATTTCCTGGTTGTGCGTAACAATATTAATCACGTACAGTGTATCTGAAACGACGAGTCCGCCCAAGCGGTCCACGTCACAGCCGGATCATTGCTTGATATCAGAAAGACAATGATGAAACGTGATACGCAGAGTAGATATGATGACGTGGACTCCTCGCAAGCGTGGCTGCCTCGACCGCTTGACCGGACTCGTCGTTTCGGATAGACGGTACAGATCCTTCTCATAGTCGGAATTAGAATTCAATTGTTTGTTGAAATTCGGAGTTCCACCAGTGTGTAATACAGCTTATTTTATGATGTGAAAATTCGGAATGTCACCAGTGAGTAGTACAGCGCATTTTATGACATTATGCAACGGGCACTGATGGTGGTGGCCCTTCTGCGACTTAAAAAAGCAAGCGACGCGACCGCGCCGCTCACGATGGAATCGTCACCATAGTGGCGAATCTGGGTTTTCTTGATAGTTGTTCATCACATTTGATTTTATCTAATAAGAAAACTAACTAACTATCGAGAAAACCCCATTGTTTGTTGTCCTGGAGAGGATTCCTGCGCGTGCTGCGCGGTTTTGTGGCGTATTCCGTGAGGCCGCGGAAAGGCCACCGCCATTGACGCCCACTGTGCATACATATATGCTGAGCTCACAAGCAGCAAACCGTGCCCACTTCTCTATTGTTGTTGATTCAACTCTTTGGAACTTACATCTTGACGGGTTTTTTTTTGCAGCGAATCGTATCGGCAATACAAAAATTACGTGCAAACGAGGGAGACGTTGTGAGAGCCATTCATGCAATGGATGTCGACATCTTTGCATGGGTTTATCGCCGTAAACATGCTGCTGAAATTGAAAAGAAGGTGAGTATGGGCTTTCTTTCATCCAGCTAGAGATCCACGTGGACAGCATGGTAGACGTTGTTCTTCTATTTTAATCAATTTGGCAATCTTTAGGTTCCGTTCCATCGGACGCGATGTATCTACTACTAAAATAGTTAAAATTCTGCCTACTGAAAGGTTTTTGTTGTCACTTTATTTTAGTGCCTTGCCATTAGTCATATCTAGTCAGATGTCGCTTAGAACGCTTACATTCCAGATTTTTTCGTTACTTGCGGTTTTTTGTTGTTGTATTTGTTGTTTTCTGTTACTTTTTTCATCGAGAAAATAAATAGTTGCACTCAGGACACTGACCTTTGTTAGTCCTCTTTGCTAATCGTAGCAGTCCTGAAATATTTTGTTTAGTATGTAGACGTGTCTTGACAAACTAGGTAATTAGTTTAGAATGTTCAAGAAGTTCGATGAAAAGGAGGATATAACTGGGGCCACTCAGCTGAAGTCGTCAATCCAGGTAGGATCCAGCCTTTGCAGTTTGCTTTCTCAACGCGTTTTAATCTATAATGGCGAGAAATTATCAAAGTTCTCTATTCAGAAGGGAATACGAAATAAGATTATTGAGTTGTACCCACATATTGAGCCTTACCTGCTTGATATATTGCCAAAGAAGGTAAGAATCTAATAGTTGGTTTTCAGGCATGATATGTAAGCTGTGTTTTATTTTGTAGGAGAACTTCAAGCTGATAAAGTGTAAAGATCATGTAGAGCTGCTTGCTGATCACAACGGTGTTGTGCAATTTTTGAAGACTAGGAATACGGACTGGATACCCACGCTTCGGTTATTGCACAAGTATCCGTTCATGATGCCACATCAACAGGCGAGTTTTTTTTTAGATACAAAACATCTATCTTCTGGTTTTTTTTCCTTTCATGTAGTTTTTTTAACACATTGTGGACTATGTGATGCACATGGTGCATTGCGCGCTTTCGTTCTCGTATGGCGTTGTGACGCACATGGTGCATCACGCGAAATGTGCTCTCCATATCCATAAAACGTTACCCTGTGGTCAGGCGGTGCAGGTTGTGAATCATCAGAAAAATGCCCTTTGGCCACACGCTCTCGCCATGCAAAAATATGCTCGGTCCGCTATGTGTGAAAGCAAAGGGTGGGATGTTCCAGTTCATATGTCAGTTCTCGTTACTTAGGCTTATCTCAGTAGTTCTTTTTCCCTTTTTGCTGTTTCTTTTTTTTCTTGGGAAGAGAGCGGTCTTCGTAGCCGTTCCCGAGCTCTTTTTCTTTTTATTTCCATGGCTGCACTTTCAGTTGTATGCTTCTTTTGCAAATTATAGCCGAAGTATATGGCTTTAACTGTTTTCTAAGATTATACTTTTGCCTAGTCTATCGAGGTCAACGGAATTTGGTTACGTTGTTTTTCTTTTCAAACCTTTTTTTTGCGAATATCAAATCCTTTATTGTAGATAGGAACTCCATCTTAGACAGGATGCTTCAGTTTCCACTCTGACCGTAAAATTTCCAGGTTGACAAAGGTGCTATCAAGTTCGTGCTAAACGGGTCGTCAATAATGTGTCCAGGGTTGACGTCTCCGGGAGCAAAGATGACACCCGGTGTACCAGCAGAAGCTGTGGTAGCCGTGATGGCTGAGGTAATTATCCATTTATTTATTTGAGAAAAATTCTCAATTTTCCGGTTGATTCGACCATTTTAAGGGCAAGCAGCACGCGTTGGCAATCGGCCAGATGAAAATGAGCTCTGAGGAGATTCAATCTGTGAATAAAGGTATAGGTATAGAGAATGTACACTATCTTACGGACGGATTGTGGAGATTAGCGGAGAAGCCTATTAATTAACTAGCACTGTTGCCTATGCAAAAGTTAATTGTTTCCTTTTTCATTTGTTTATTTGTTACGCTGGAATCTTTCTTCGAACACTTGAACACAATCTTGTTGGTGTTCTGTTTGTTTTACCCCGAGTGTTGTCGAGTTTTTCTGTTTGCGTGGTAAATTATTATCTTTGTACCGCTGTGATTCAATAATTTATTTACAGAGGTATACAGAAATATACAGATAGCGTGCAGAATGGCGTCGTTGACGTTGTCTGGCTTTCCATGTTGGTTGTCGCAACTTATTTCATCGTCACTAAAAGACAGTATGATTTGGAAAACCCCCTGGGAATTTTCCTGATGATATATTAGCTGAAGCAATTGAAAATACGATTATTTTCAGATATTTATGTCATGCATGCGTCAGGATGGTTCTTTTCAAAATCTCAAGTGCTAGGATGCTTCAGTTGGCATATTTCTGTTCTTTTTTGCTCTTCGGAAAATTGAGCATTATCCGTTTTCAAAGGTCAGAAACATAGGTAACATTGAATGCAGTAGGTTGGCCAACTTTCAAGCCGGTATGCTCTATGGGAAAGGATAGGTATCGAGTGATTCTGATCGAGAGTGTGTATCAATACGAGCGAAAAAGGGGTGTGGCCAGGGGTCCCTGGTTGGCGCATTCGGGCCGCCTGCCACGCCCACCAACTTGAAGTCGTACGGTGCTAAACAGAATAGGCTATGTACTTTGTGATTGACGCCGTTCGAGATCAAACAGGTGGGCGTGACGGGTGGCACGAATGCGCCAATCAGAGTCGCCTGGCCACGCCCTTTTTCCCTTACGGTGACACACACCCTCTGAGTAAAATCGAGAGTATTCTATGGAATTTTACTTCAAAGGTTTAGAGACTTGTAAACCTTTAAAGTTCTCGGTTTATAATGGAAAATAGGTGACTGTAGAGGAATTTATAGCAATAATTCTGAAAAAAAGCTCTAGAGCTCCACTCAAAGTCCAAATATTTGGTCTAGTTCAGGCCGCAGAAAAAGAACCATAGAACGACAATTCCAGATTGGTAGGGGGTGAGGTCAAAAATTATTCGGGGTTCGAGCGGTTGAAAGTAAACATACAGAAAGCGGCATTTTAAGTGAAGGATTAAGAACGAGCTAGTACGAAGTCGTGGCCTTTAATTTTCAACTATCAGTTCTTAATGATTTTTTTTGATCTACTTCTTTAAAGTATCGTTCGGAATCCACTGCGAAACGTTAGCTCCGGAAGTAGAAACTATTAGCGTGGCCGTAGAAGTGTGCTATTTTGGGAGGAGGCCGTAAAACTATCATACATATACATTGAATCCTGTTCATAACTTCATTCTTAAGATTAGACAGCGACTTCCAGGATCTGTGCATAGATGAGCGTGGCCAACGCTGATGGTTAAAAGTTGGAGTAGCGCGAACGTTAAAAAAAAACGCTCGTATTTATGTGTTTGCAAACCTGCGAAGGCTCTATAACTATGATTTCTCATGAACTCAGTGAATTCCAAACGGCCGCATGCAAGGGGCGGGACCGTGCGTGGCGTTCTCGGGCAGAGACACAGGGGGCACTGCATGCTGGCTCTGGTCGTCTGCTGCGACGTAGCACTTGAGGCAGAAGCAGACAACCAGAGCCAGCATGCAGAGCCCCTGTGTCTCTGCCTGAGAACGCCGCGCGCGGTCCCGACCCTTGTCTACGGCCGTTTGGAGTTCACCGTATCTGTCTTTTTTTCTGTTTGTTTTTCTGGCTGTTTTGTTATACTCCACGTGGAGTTGTACCCTGAGTCACCGTACGCGATATCGATCCTAATACTTATTGATTATCGGACTGGTATAGCTTGCATTGCTAGAAATCAATACACATCAAAAGCAGGGAGCTACACTTCACACAGAGTGCGCATTCGGTCTAGGAAGTAGTCTAATTTAAAGAAATTGTTTTTTTTTCGCCAGAGTGATAGTGTCATTGGCTTTTCTTCAATAATTTTCGTAGTACTAGCAAAAAAAAAGCGGTTAAACTCACACATGGACATGGACACGGGCATGGGCACGGACAAGGGCATGGACATGGGCATGGACATGGACACGGGCACGGACATGGACACGGACAGCACGGAGGTGGACAGCAGCACGGAGGAGGACACGGTGGAGGACAGATGACAGGCGTCGGCACCGGACAAATGCATGGCACTGGCTCTGGACACGGTATTGGCACCGGCTGTGGACAGGGAACCGGCACAGGCTCAGGACATGGAATAGGACACGGAATGATGGGCACCGGCTGTGGCACGGGACACGGTACGGGTTGCGGGATCCGTATGGGCACTGGGCAGGGCACGGGACATGGCACACCCACAGGGACACGGACGGGGCATGGCACGGTGATTGGAGGCGCCGGCGGAAGACATGGCTGAAATTTGTTGGATTTTTCCTAACGGATGGTGTTCTGGAACGTTTTTTGACGTACCGGTGGACAAGGTGGACAGGGTGGACAACAACAACAGCAGCAGCAATCTCCTCCCATTCCTCCAGAACCTCCTCCAAATCCGTCCATACCTCCCATGCACCGTTTCGACCTGGTTGAGTTCACAGCGGTGCTGGCATTGAAGTCTCCTTCGGGGATGTCTACTGAGGTTTCATTCTGAAAAAAAGGTGGTTATGGAGAATATTCTGGATGCCTGGAATGGCTGGAGAATCCACGAAGTTCCTCACCAGTGGTCTTGCATAGGCCGTGACAGCTATAGTCAAGAAGATGTAGATCCACATTTCTGTAAAACAAACGTTCCAATTTCACATTTTGAGACATATTACTGTCGGGGCCAGGGATTGGAGGATTTTCCTTCCCCTTCTCACGTCTTCTGGATTACAACCGCTTTGGAATGACTTCTACTCCTTTTAAATTTCATTTAAAAAATTGTTGAAATTTCACCTCCACCCTTTAAATTCTCGTAATCCATAGGTAAGGCTAAACGACCTTGTTGTAATCTGACCAACGGAGTTTTTGGCCTTTTCGCAGCCTCGAAAAGCACGCGACACGACCGCGCCGCTCACGGTGGACTTATCACCGCAATGGCGAATCTGGGTTCTTCGTTAAATTTGATGATGACTAGTCAGAAAACTAAATAACCATGAAGAAAACCACATAATTGTTGTTCCGGAGAGAATTACTGCCTGAGCGACGCGGTCGCGCTGCGTGTTTTCTAGGCCGCGGGTAGGCCATATCCATCGACGCCCACTGTAATTCACCACACTTATCATAACTATTTTTTTATCCTACAAATCCATGGAACTTCAGCCCAGGTCATCTATCAGCGGAGAAACCTAATTTCTAGTGAGCTAGGAATGCTGATCCTGAATTTCTCACAAAATGCAGCATTTTCTTTTCTGGAAACGAAGTAAACTAGGAGTTAAACACTGTTGCAGCTGAGCTTACAAATGAATATTTTGATCAATCAGCTCTACAGTGGTCAATTTTCTGCAGAAAAAAAAAACTCGGATCGCCGTCGGTTTTCGTGATTAGCAGTACGTTTTACTATGAAAGGTCAAACAGAATGAAGAAAACGAGAATTTGAGGTGTCACAGAAATCCTAGGGAATTTCTGACATTTGGATTTGTTAAATGGTGCTCTGGAGCACGGTCAAGCGTGCATTGATAAATTATCAAGAGAGGGTCGTAAAGGGGTGGGTAAAAGAGGGGGGGGGGGGTCGTTAAAGGGTGTCACATTCTTTGAGCATATTTGTGCGCACGTCATACCAGCCCTGCCTAATACTAGAGGCCGACTGAAAGTCATTTTATGAAGCGTACCCAGCTGTGCTTTCCTCCCGAGTGACAGCTATCTATGTTCGATAGAAAAGATTCAGCACGGGAATTACAGAAGTGAGGTTTCGTCGATGAATATGGCCTTTTTTACATGTTTTTATCGACGGAGTTGAATCGCAGTGGAAGCAAATGCGGAAAAAAGACCTATATAGCGTGCAAGCGCAAATCTTCGACTATTTAGAACTGGCAAAAAATCGGCACCTCAATGGGCTAGATTTCCTGCTATTCATGTTCATCTACAACCATGCCTCCGAGCGAGCCAAAATTTTAGGTAAACATTTTTGCCCGTCCAAACTGCTAGTCCTACTCAGTCCTGGAACCCGATAAAAAGTCATTTCATGCAGTACGTTTGATTTTGTCGAATCTACTACAAGCGCACGTTATTTACGTCATGCAAAAATTTTAGCCCCGGAAGGGATCGAACCTTGGAGCATGCAGATGATGCATATCAATGTCTTTCGTGGCGAATTTCATGCTTATCGTTTCAATAAGTCAAAATATGCAAGTTCGGAACGATATTTGCTTATTGCGCACATTTTTACGTTCTGCAAAAAATTGGCCTCGGAGAGGATCGAACCCTTGACCATGTAGGCGGTGGCGAATGTGGTAGGCGAGATAGAGGGGGAGGGGTCGTACTTTTGCCGGCTATAGGGGGGGGGGGGGGGGG
>JARK01001730.1:93275-105572 GCA_000688135.1 Ancylostoma ceylanicum | reverse complement strand
GGGTGGGAAAAAATTTGGGGTCTCCGCCGTTTTGGGGACCCGAACGGAGAATAAAATTGATGAAAATAGTAATAATATTAAATACTTAATAAGTTATTTAAATAATAGTAAAAGTCAACAAATAAAGATACATTAATGCAAGATTTTTATTCGCATTGTAAAGCAATTTCAAAAATTTGGCGACCCATTCTCGGGGAAGGGCGGGGAGGGGGTGGCTCCACCCTGCGTCCGTCTCTGTCTCTTAAGTATTACCAGCGAAATGACAGCCAAAATTCGTGCAACTACATACACTAATCACGCTTTAACAGATTCCAAGAACCACGGGAAACCAAACCAAGGCCTCTTTGAAGGGATGGATCCAATGAGAGCCAAGCATAAACTGAATAACGAAAATTCATCGAGGGATGGTTGTGCTTTCATGCTATATGCAAGTAGAAATTCTATATTAGTATTAGAAGCTAGTCTAGCCTCAGTCATACTCTCTAGAAATTAGGCCCTGTTAAAAATTGTCATCGCACCTTAAAAGCAGCATCCGTCGAAGGGATAAATAAGGAGTAGAAAATACGAAAACTTTTCAACTGAATGATTTCGAAATAAATGTTCGGTTAAAAATAAGCAAAATCGCAAGCAAACAAACAGGAACTGGGGTGAACAATTGAAGTTCCAACATATTGGTAAAAATATCTCACGAGGATTTACCCAAACAATTCAACAAATCGTACCTCATTTGAAGCGGAGGCAACTGCCAAACTCTCAACCATTGCCAGACGCTTCAAACTTGTTTGAACATAGGCAGTGTGCATGGAATGGTCGTATTTACTGGTACACCTTCTCAAACATTCCAAACGTTTTGCCAGTGGCACCTGCACAAGAAAAGGATCGAAAAAAAAAACTAAATGAAAAAATGGAGATTATTCCTTTCACCAACCTTGCTTTCCTTTGTATTCCGTACCATGAACGGGAGAGGAGCAGTATGTGCCCTAAAGAAGTCATGAAATAGGGCTAGAGCATGTTAAGTCGTAATAAAGCACTTATTAACTAACTGTGCAACTGGTGGGCGTATCGTAGACGGCCCTAATCCTTTCGCTAAATTCTCCAACTCCCGTTTCAGCACACTTTTCAGCGTAAGAAGGGAACGCAGATAGTCTCCCTGAGAGAAAAAAAAAGAATTTCAGAAAAAAAAACTAGTACAGCGTGAGGAGCACAAAATTATTATACTACCTTGGTCGTCGACTTCCCGAGTAGGTTCCTCTGTTCGTTCAGTACTTCGACTTCAATAGCGTTAGCGGTAGAACGGCGGAGTCCGTATGATTCAATTAGTTCGTGCATTTTATTTTGCCATAGAGTCGTTGCAGACAATATCCGTTCAGAGTTGCGCCAATCCTGCTTTAAAAGAGCAAGCAACGTTAAATAATGGTAGGAAAGTGACACGCACTTTCAATTCCTAATGGTAGAGATCAAGAAAGAATGGAACAGTAGAATGAATTTGTTTAATTACAACAGAATTTCTCTAAAGTAGCATCAAACTTGCGCATATAAGCACAGCACGTTACAGCGGCCAATAGATTCTCTTCCAACTAGGCTTACCCGCTTGATGGAGAACAAATACCCACATTTAATTCTTGCAAAGAATAGACGAAGGCTAGTTGAAGAGAGGATTATTGGAGATGAGGAGCAAAAAACTAATAACTAACATGATAATAACGATCCTTACAGAGAAAGGGTCAATTTCAACATAATAATAGGAAAAAAAAACTAACCGTCTCTCCTGGGTTCGAAACACCCAAGGCGTCATAAACACGCTGGAGGGAGTTCTTGCAACTATCACTCACTGTCGATACTACGATATCATCCGTTACTCTGTAATAATCAGGACAATTGACAAGCTTTCTATCGAAACTTTTTTATTTCTATAACACATAAAGACCCATGAACAATAATATAATTGGATGAATTAACAACTGTGGAGATAAACTCCCTTTCTGATTCGGTTATTTTTTTTTTGCTAAAGATCATCCATCCTTCTTACGAACCTCTCTATAAAGTTTCTTTAGAAGATACACAAAGACAACTGAGCAGACTTACCTATTCTCACTATTGCTTGGATTAGCTGATACGGAGCTAGCCTCGGTACCTGAAACATTATTGAAAAGGCAGCATAGAAACAAATTACGCTCATAAAGGAATGTAAGAACGAATGTTCCAGGTCATAAACAGAGGAAAGGTTATTATAACTCACTCTCATCAGTACTCTGCTGAACAGGTGGAACTTCGGTGCGAATCTCTTTAATAATACGGCTAGGAAACGCAACCTCTCCTTGCGATGATGGGGAATGATCTGGTTGTGTTGATGTCGTTGGGGCTGGAGCTTAACAAGGTCAGAATAGAGATCTATATATAAAACATAGCAACGCTTACGACAAATTTTCTTCGAGAATCTAGGCGACGCGTGTGTAGCCAAACTCAAACGATAAGAAGGCATCTTTAAACGAGCTGTCGAAGAAAGGAGCTCGCATACATGGGACCTCACCCAGAGAAAAGTTCATATTTTTCATGAAGTGCAGTACCACTACCTTGTTCTTCTTGAGGACTCCGTTGTGTCGCCACTCCAGAGCTGCATGGTGACTCCAAAGAATCGAAATCGTCATCGGTAATCTGAAGATGAAGAAATCTTTCAGAAGCTGAAATCGTGGAAGAAGAAACGACCATTGCTTCGCGTCTTGCTTGCAATCGAGATTCCTCTTGAACATTCCGAATTTGCTCTAAATTATTTGAGCTCAATGACCTGACCTCACTAATACGAGTTACATGTCAGACGTTCCACAAAATAGCAAGAGACACCTACGTGTATAATTGAGCGAACCTCTTGTCGGAGGTGATGGAGTGTCCGGAAGTTCGGACGGTTGCTCGGCTTCACCCTGGTTCTCAGCTGGGCGTGAACGTTGAGGTGATATGCCAGCTGAAACATGAACGTTCAAATACTAAACAAGATGAATTCGAGAGGAGATAACAAAATCACCAGGACATCGCTCTGCGTCAGCAACAGGCCGTTCAACTGCCCGAAAATTCTTCAACGTCATCGAACGGTTCAACTCTATCTGAATCCCGAACTTGAGCTCCAACCTAAATTTATGGGACATCAACCTCAGCAAGGTTACCCAAAACCTGAAAAAAAACCAGTGCTTACTAAAATTTCATGCTACTTACGCTACTTTCACATCAGAGTTCATTGGAATGCCAAGTCTTGAATACAGAAACATCATTTTGTGGCATGGAAGGTTCGCATCGTACAGCCGATCCACCATGTGTCTGCGAAACCTAGAAAGGAGATTCAAAGTGTTGTAACTGCCAACAAAGCTCTAGAGATAAAGAAAGTGAAAAGCTAATAACCTGGTGCACAGGCTGTCTGCACTTCTGTGCACTTTCATCTCCCTTGCATACAACGTCCAAATTTTGAGCCCCTTTGGCTCTGCTGCTGCAGGGTGTGCAGCGCGTAATTTGCTGAAAGGACCAGTGTTCACAAGCACTTCGGAGAAACTTATGCAGGAAATTCGGGATGAAATAGGACAAAATAGCACTCACTCGTACAAGTACGACCACATGCTGGTCTCGTCCAAGCGACTATACGGCTGTCTTTCCTTGACCATGATGGAGCTCTACAAACAAACAAACAAACAAAAAAAACAATCGCTAATAAATATTCCCTGAGTAGAGTATAGCATACTGCCTCTCTGTAGCTCTAGTAACATCTGTTTGGACCCCAGTAACTGTGAATAGAGAGTGCAGCAACAAAGCCAACGAATGGTTTTGTGGGATCAAATGCAACAGAGTCGATGCTGTCAAGCAACAATGAGGCAGTGTATTACACCCCACTTGGGCTGCAACAGCGTTCCTACGAGTTTGGTTTGACGAAACAAAACACACCTTAGCCTGGCACGACCGGAACACTGAAAGCTCCGGCGTACACCAGACATTTACAGGGAACGTCAATCACGATTGCCACTCTCGTGGTCGCAACATCCACGCGGCGCGGGCGAGGCAACACCCAACACCCACAGCGCTCGCCCGCGCCGCGTGGATGTTGCGACCGCGGGAGTGGCAATTGTGATTGACGTTCCCTGTAGACAGGTGTTTCAATACCTTGTCTTGGCCAATCATAGAACTATAGAGCACAGTTTTTTTTTTGACAAAATGGTAAGAGCAGAAGTTGATACAAAAAGAGCATGAATAGGTGCTTGCACTGACGAAATACAAATCAACAAAAAGCAAGACAGAACAGTATGTGAATAAATAGTATCACGTCATTCAGAGAAGAAAATAAACATCTATGTACAATGGGCGTCGATGGGCGGTGACCCCTCCGCAGCCTCGAAAAGCACGCGGCGCGACCGCACCGCTCACGCTAGAATCGTCGATGCACTGGCGTATCTGGGTTTTCTTGATGGTTGTTCATCACATTTGATGAGAACTAATAAGAAAAACTAACTGACTATCAAGAAAACCCCACAATTTGATGTCCCGGAGAGGATCGCCGCTCGAGCGGAGCGGTCGCGCCGCGTTCCTTTCGAGGCCGCAGACGGGTCACCGTCATTGACGCCCACTATACGAATAGGGAACCCATCAGTCACGCATAACGTACAAACACATAAAACTCAGCGCAGGATAGGAATAGAAGATGTTTGTATTAAAATGGAGTAAGTGCATCATTAGCAATCCAAGCAAAGGAAGATCTAAATATAGGCCTCAATTTCTTGCGTATGCGTGAAAGTTGAGATGCGTCATCCACTAATAAGTTGTGGTATTGCTCAAACGTTAAAGCGACAAAGTTCATAAACCACGAAATTCGGATGAAACAAAAAATAAAACCTGATCCTAATGAAGTATTCTAGTGGCCGGGACCAGTAGGGACGACAAAGAATACAAGTCACATGGAATACTTCATTTCGTCTATTGTTAAAAGAGTGATACAATGTGCCGAGAAAAGAAAACAAAAAGCAATGTGGACGAGTGACAGGTTCAAATGTGTGAACTTTCGCGCCATTTAGGACAAACGCACAATTGCGTACATCCCAATGAACTAGTAAATTGGCAGAGATTCTGCAGACGTTAGGGGTTATTAGAGACGGTGAATTCATATATAAGCAGCAGTGAAAATCCGTGAAGGAGGCGAAAAACGCAAGAATTCAACGGGTTGTCCCCCTGGATCACTAGGATATAGAGGACAGCCGTTGCGGAAATCCGTACGCTTCGATCCACAGGACTCTATACACAATCTTTCCTCAAAAATGATACATGGATCACAAATACTTACATTTACTATTAAAACTCTGTCAGGAGTAAAAAAATTTAAAGCATTCTTCAAAATAGATATTATTTACAAGAATATGTCATCATTTCTTCGTGTAGTTAAAAAGTGAAAGCAGCGGATTGTGCATTGTTTCTTCGTTCCCTTCTCTTGCTTGCTTTCTTTGACCCGTTGTGATTTCTGAAATGAAGCTAATGAGAAGAAAATTTGTCAATAAGGAGGCCTATTATGAGTTCTTGTACCTGGGAGGTTTGGCCCTCTCCTCGTCGTTCTCGCTATTATGGGCAATTCTGTAGTAACCAGGGTCCATTGGACGCAATCCATGTTCCTTAAAATGGAGGAGAAATTGTCATCTATGCTCAATTCAGAACAGAATTCTCTGCCTGGAGTAAAACGTCGAGTTTATTTCTATTTTCATAATCATCTTTCATGAGAATATCCACAGAGTTGGAAAAAAATTTCGCATTCACTGAATTGTCGGCGAACGCATCCTTATGCCAGAAAATTCGTAGAGAACAAAAAGTTACAAAAAGCTACTCATTTTATTCCCAGATCGAGGTGAACGCGCATACAGTCCTTCTCAAAAAGATAGACGGATTGTGCGTCTGCATCATCGCAGCGGGACCTGAACGAGGGATGCGGAGAGAGCAAGCTCCAAGTGAGAGGGTCGAGTAGGTTCCGCCGCGATTCTGCAGCCGCGACAATAAGAAACCGCACGCGCAATGTGTCTATCTTTTTGAGAAGGACTGTATGTGGGAAATTATAGTGCGTTCCACCGGGGACGACAGTTGGAACGATGCCAGAGAAGAAAATAACGCGGGAAAGTGCGCATCGATTGGAGAGGGTGACAAGAAAAACAGACAAAAGGCGCGATCACTCAACTGCCGTCGCGTGTGGAACAGACTATACCTTGAATTGCGATTCTCCGAGCCTTCGCATTGAGGAGTACGGAGTGCGGGCTGGACGTGAAGTATCCTCAAATTCGTCCACCCACTCGTATTCTGCAAAGGATGATATAACAGAACTGAGCTACTCAAAAGGAAAACAGTTCTGCATGAGAGAGATACCCGGCTCCGCAAAGATGAACTCGGAGTGGTCTTCTCGTTCTTGAGCTCCTGCAGCCTTCTTTGTTTTCCTGGTGCCTTGCTGCAAACAGTAATGAACATTTTGGTAAATAGGACAGAAATAAAAACTCGCTAACTGTGATCGAACCTTTTTAAGGTCCTCAAGTTTCGCTTCCATCCATGCGACATCGTTCTTCCGGAATGCGATGAGTATCTCATCGATTTCGCTGAAGAACAAAGCCGATCAATCACTCAATCACTCTTGCATCAGAGAATGCCGCCCATCTGGTCTGCTGCGTCGCAACACTCACGCGATGCGGCAGACCAACCGGGGACTGTAGCTGGTGGGCGTTGCCTGTATTAATGTTTTGGTTATATTTCCCCAGGTATTTTGGAATGAAGACGAAGACAAAAAGAAAACGGTGGAAAACACTGCCAGTTAGCAACAGCGTCCAGCTGGTCTGCCGCGCTGCGTAGGTGGTGCGACGCGGCAGACCAGCTAGATGCTGCTGTTGTAAGAGTGAATGACTGCTATATGCTCTCAAATTTTCTCGGTAAGCTAGTACAAACTGAGACGGAATGTCGATTGGCATTTCCATATATGTGAAATGGACACCGAAACACCCCCAAAGCAAACTTTCCAAAAAACCCACGCTTGTACTCCATCGTCAGCCGGCTTGAAATTATGCTTAAGAGGCGAGGGATGAGTTCTGCTCCCCACCACCCTTGCACACGCAGTCTTGAAATTGTGCCTAATCGGTGGAGGCAGAGATTCGCTCTTCACCTCTCTCGCAGAGGTGGGAGTTTGTATTCGAGCCTCGTGTACAGGGGCATCCAACGTGGGAGTTTCCCTTTCAACCTCTACTGCAGAGGTGTCCAATGTTTCTTCAGCTGCATTGGTAGTGTCCTCCCTTCTTGTTACCTGTAATGTCAATGTAAAATAGTGTGCATTATGACGAAAAGTCATCTCTGCATCACAGAACATTGCAGGTCCGCTCTAACGTGCCGCAAGGTGGCGCGGCACTGCCCTAACGTGCCGCAAGGTTGTGCGGCGCGGCAGAACAGATGGGCCGTACCCTGCAATGCGAAGATGACTGGCCAAGAAAATCTGACTGGAAGTGAAACTCACGAGACTTCTTAGGAGCTGCAGGATACCCACAACACTCTCCATAGTCAGTCGAGAAAGGTTTGGAGCTGCAGTTGTCGGAAGCACAGATGGAGAAGCAGGTGCCGTTGGTCCGACATCGGATGCGTAGATCAAAATTGATTCCCGGCGGCAAGTCGCCACAGAGTGAGTGTTTCAGCGGTGAGTAAAACATGCTGAAAATGACTGAATTATGATCCTGACAGTTATACGTTCTATTGTCAGTGGTAACAAAAGATTTGGGAATCAACATCGCTTCCGAATGTGAGGAATTGCTGGTCATCCCGTTGACAAAAAACCGCCTGATTTGCGAAGACGACCGGATGTGATCACCAGGCAAATTTTACCTTACAATCTTTGAATTTCTCGTTTCTTCTAACACCAAACTTACTTTAACAGTTCTCTCATACTGCTGAAATCTTAATTATCATTGAGATTTCTGAGATCTTTGATTCCTTAGCTTTTTCTGAAGCTTGAATGGCAAAAGAACAATGGTGGTGACGTGACATGCGTCACCCGTTTTCTACATATATAAATACATATGTACATACAGTCGTTCCAAAAAATACTTGCCTCCGACACCCACCGCTCGTCTGCTGAGCCGCGCCGCGCCTCCTATGCATTATCATGCGTGCTGCGACGTGCTAAGTCGACGCGCAGTGTAGCGTGAGGCAAGTATTTTTTGGAAAGACTATGCTTAGGATTCCATCAACTAAAGCGTTATTCATAGTGCGTCGGACTCCGATCCCGTCAGATAACAAATGATACGTATCATTTTTTATCCGACGGGATCGGACTCCGATGTGCTATAGATGAAGCTTAAGTACCTCATTTGCTGCCAAAGTCTAACCTTGACGGGCTCAGATTGTTATGCAATTTTTTCTATACATCTTTAAAATCCCTAGTTGTGATCAATCTCATCAGTTGCTTTCACAAGATTTCAGGACTTCTTATTTAATTAACGCACTTCAGTCGTTTCAAAAAATACTTGCCTCCGGCATCCACCGCCCGTCTGCTGAGCCGCGACGCGCCTCCTATGTATTATCATACAGTCCTTCTCAAAAAGATAGACGGATTGCGCGTGCGGTTTCTTAGTGTTGCGACTGCACTATCGCGGTGGGACCTACTCGATCCTCTCTCTTGAAGCATGCTCTCTCTGCATCCCTCGTTCAGGTTCCGCCGCGATGGTGCAAACGCGCAATCCGTCTATCTTTTTGAGAAGGACTGTACGTGCTGCGACGTTTCTCAGTCGACGCGCAGTGTAGCGGGAGGCAAGTATTTTTTGGAACGACTGTATATATAGTTGCGGTCGTCCTGATTCAGTGCTGATCCCTCCGCTGACACTCCCTCGCAGCCGCTCAGCACCACCGCAGCAACACGGTTTCATTGCGGCATTCCATCGGCTTTGACATGTTCTGACCCACATAACGTGTATTTGAATTTGTTTGAACCTTCGTCCAGACTTGTCAAACTATGGTAGAACGTGTCAGGACGTGAGAAAACCAGCGAGCCAGCGCAGCAAACGCTCTTTGCAAGAATGCTGTCCTGCGGTTGCGAGGCGGCGTCGGCGAAGGAACCAGCACTGGATCAGGATGACCGCGATTATACATATTCTGTGATGGAAAGACAGTCACCAAGTTATGATTGGTCGTCTACAGACACTTACCACCCGCATGCGTAGACCATTTTGCCTTTTTGAAGTAAAGACGAAAAAGTCAAACGCGGTTCAAAAGATGCTCTAGCTCACTCTAACACCTTATTAGTCATCGTAGATCAAAGCCGACCTATCTTTCCTGCTGCGCGCGGGTGGGAAATAAGTGTCCGATAAACGTGAATATTGCCTTGCTTTCTCTAAACTCTCCTCCCTTTTTGGGTACTTTCTCTCGCTCTTTTCTCTCTGACATTTCTACAACTATTTTCCGTGGAACGGACCATACATCATTCCGTTCATTAGTGTCTTTCCTAGGTAAGAATCTACTGCGAACTCGTTATCGTATTGCTAAGTGAAACTTTGCTTCAGACTGAGTCCAAATTTCCTTCTCATTCACGCCGGTTTGCTTATATAACCTGCCCGAATGGTGCGTAGTAGATTTCTTAGTGCCATATAGTATACATATAGTATACAGTCCTTCTCAAAACGATAGACAGATTGAGCGTCTGCACCATCGTGGCGGGACCTGAACGAGGGATGCGGAGAGAGCATGCTCCAAGTGAGAGGGTCGAGTGGGTCCCGCCGCGATTCTGCAGCCGCGACGATAAGAAGCCGCACGCACAATCCGTCTATCTCTTTGAGAAGGACTGTACGTCATCTGTCATTATATCTTCCAAGCGCCGCGTGCTTTTCGAGGCCATGGATGGGCCACCGCCATCGACGCCCACTGCATTATTTTTGTATAGTTCTTCATCTTGTCGTGTAATTGGTGAAGCTGTTCATTCTGAAAAACCTAGTTGCATTTCATCTTAAGGGATTGCAGGAGTCGTTGAGCCATATTTCATTATTTGTATAGTTCTATCCAAGGACAAAATCCATGGATCTGCTCTGGTAAGTAGGCTTCCACCATCTCTTTCGACTTGCGATGCGAACTGAAAGTGCTGTGTGTAGTTCCACTCAGTGTATAGAGAATTTTTATACTTAGTCTGCATTGACAACAAGAACGGGAGATCGAGACATGTCTGCTAGATTAGTACCGAGTACAAGGGGAATTTCAAGAAACGGAAACAGCTTATCTGTCTGATAGACAACCGAGACGATTAGTCAACAACAACGAGAACCCTACATCACTGAGTTCGAATTATGAAAGTCGGAAGCGTCTATAATCACAATAACAAAGAAAAAAAACCAATTTCAACTTCCGTTCAGTTCAAAACTAGTTCCTCGAAGTTCTCTGGTAAAGAGTTGAACTAGCGTGAGAAGGAAGATGGACGAATTCGAAAATTCTTAAGTAAGAGATTTCGAGCAATGGGCAACACATCTAGCCATATTTCCTTTTGTTGCGCCCTACTGCTAGATACAGTGAACGTCAATCACGATCGCCACTCCCGCGGGCTGGCGCGCCGCCACATCCACGCGGCGCGGGCGAGGCAACACTCAACAACCACAACGCTCGCCCGCGCCGCGTGGATGTTGCGGCGCGCCAGTCCGCGGGAGTGGCAATGGTGATTGACGTTCTCTGAACATAATAGTTTGAACTAAGAGAACAGCAGAACTATTACTGCAATAAAGAAAAATAAAATATCGCTCTGGCAAGCGAGGACTAACCAAGGGTTCATAATCACAACATTTGCTTCAGTAGAGATAAGAGGCACACAGGAGGCACTGGAAGAGGCACTGAGCTGACTGATGACATGATATTTCATCAGTGATATTGTAGGAATTAGAGGATAAGCAATAAGGTACACGTCAATATTTAGGAACAGATCTAAAGTTTGAGGAATGCCCACAAACAGAAAATTTCTGGCTACATTTCAGTGTTAGGCTGAAAACGCCTTGTCAGATACAGTAGATATAACATAACCCTCCCTAAAAAGGGGAGGCGGTTGGTTGCGCGACTCAACTTATTATCGAAAAAAAGCTGTTAATCACTGGGGCACTGTTGATTCTGGGACCATTGTCTCTATAGCCTGGCGCAGGGAATGTCAACCACGATTGCTACTCCCACGAACTGGCGCGCCGCAACATCCACGCGGCGCGGCCGAGTGCTGTGTTTGTTGGGTCGCTTCGGCCATCTACGCGGCGCGGGCGAGGCAACACTCAACAACCACAACACTCGCCCGCGCCGCGTGGATGTTGCGGCGCACCAGTTCGCGAGAGTAGCAACCGTGATTGGCGTTCCCTTACGCTTAGTGAGTGCGTCTGGGACTTTGTATGCAATTACGGCAACGTACGGGGAAAGTCAACCACAACTGCACCTACCGCGAACTGGCGCGCCGCATCACCTAAGCGGTGCGGGTGGGGCAACACTCGACATCCACAGCGCTGAGCCGTGCCGCATAGGAGGAGCGGCGCGGCAGTCCGCAAGAGATGCAATCGTGGTTGACGTTCTCTGTACACTCAGTTCAGTGCGATGATTATTGCTTCTAGGATGAACCTTATGGACTAGCACCGATGAGCATAACTTGTGCAGAATTACAATGGCAGATAGGCTGAACGCGCTGCCCAATCGTGACTGCTACCGATACTGTGGTGGTTGGTAGACAGCAGACGGCTGATAGGGTTCCAGATTGCTGTAGCCGAGTATGCTCAGAACGTCCGCCGGAGATTTCCCGTGTAATTTCATGAGGTGATGAAGCTGAGCAGCAAATGGTGAGGAGGTACTGCTGGCCATTGTCTAAAAAGTTCTTTTGAGAAAATTTCCACAAAGTTCTGTTGAAATACAAGAGAGGGTGTTTATTTTTAGGTATTTATGTGAAGTAGACCTGTACATGATTGGAGTAACCATTTAACGGTACCGTTGGTACTGTCGTTTCTGGAAACGTCTCCCGACAAGTGACAACAGCGATTCGTAGAGGAGTGAAGCTGAAATTGTGGTTTTTTATAAAAATTCCAAGGAAACATGTTGATTACTTCTATGGGTCATAATCCGCAGTTCCTTCCTAAAGTATTCACCCAGTTGGTCGTTGGGCTTTCTTCCTTTCTAGAAGACTCCTAGTTGTAAGGATAAAATACGCTCATTTATCAATGTTGTGAATTGTTGGTTGTGCTCACGTCGTCATATTTTATGCCCGTCCATATCTAATCATTTCCAGGAACCATGAAAACACCTATAATTGGCGAACTGGGGGGG
>JARK01001730.1:72305-93140 GCA_000688135.1 Ancylostoma ceylanicum | reverse complement strand
GGGGGGGGGGGGGGGGGACAAGCCCGCTTATTCGTATGTTCTCGTGAAACTCAGGGATCTAATGCATCATTAAGAATACCCAGGGTAAGCGTATCAGTACCGCACAAACTTAACATCACTAGCAAGTGCGTCAATATTCTCCGGCTAGTCTCAATGACGCATCCGGTCCCAGACCAGATATCAAAATATATTAACTATAAACCTAAGTTCAAGTTAAACCCAGTGGTGAAGGGGGGTAAACCCTGGGTGAAATTTTTGGTTAGGTAGTGTTGTTTCGATGGAACGCAGATCTACACACTGCGCGCGCCGGAATCGATGTCGTCTGCTGCCGTTCTGCTATTTCTAGCGACAGAATATGAAAAAAGGACATCAAATCAAAAAAAAGCGCCTGGAAGTAGCATTTCGGCGGCAGACGACATTGATTCCAGCACATGCGGCGCGGTTGCGCGGCATCCTTCTCGAGCCGTAGAAAGGCCGTCGCCATCGACGCTCCCTAAACGCCTGCGATCAAAGCGTCTATACTTCTGGCTCACCTCATTTCGCAGGTGGTGTCCAGCGGGCCATTATGGGTGATGTTCGACTGAACATGCCGAGCTCTGTGCAGATCAGCTCCAATCTTGTACTTCTCCACTAGTTGAGCAACTGGGACCAGCGAGTGCTCAGCAGTCAGAACGTATTCGATCTAAATCCAAGTGAAACGGATAATGTGTGACATTAAATTTAATCAGAAACGGGGAAATATCTAGAAAAGGAATAAGCTTACCTTTTCTGACTCAGCAATATCGGCGAGATATTCAAAAGCGCTCTTGGCCTGCAACTTCTTCAGTTCTATCGGTTCCAAGTGGACAATACCTCGTTCTCCCCTCGTTGAGATGCAGATGCTACCTGCATGAGAAATCGACGAGTATGCAAATCTCATTTGTGTATTAAAAATGTATTTTAAATCTTTGAATATTGATTACATGCAGTTTATACTCAATCTTTGAAGAGGAAAAAGAGTATGTCTTTATATTCACCTCCGGCAATGTATGAGATCCTGAGATACATGACGGAGGACGGCTGTGCTAATAGCATCTCATTAATCTGAAAAAGTTACGGATTATCTAATTCATCATTAATCAGGAACAGTCGCGCAACTCAGAGAGTGCGCCTGCGACTTTGTCCGCAATTACGACTGCGGCGCGGTGTCGGCCGACACCGCGCCGCAGCTGCAATTGCAGGCAAAGTCACAGATGCACTCTCCAAGCTACCCAACAATACGTAAAATCCTTGCCTCATTTATATCGGTTAATCCATGAAGGATGAAATCATCCCAGAGCTGCTTCACATTGGTGCGTGGATCTTGGAAAATCTGGAGTACTTCCAAAATCCCTAGATGATCATATAATAGCTCAATAAAATGGTTGTATAACAGAGCAGTTGTCCTACAAAAATGGTAACCAGTTGAAAAAAAATAGTGAAATACCTCGCCAGATTGAGAATCGTAGATTATTTTGATCACAATCATATCGCAAATGTGGACATAAGACGTTTTTGAACGTGAGGAGCGGTTCTTCGCCTGGAAACCTTTCATCTTAGGGAGTTTAAGCATCATTGAGATTACTTAGGGTAAACGTGCTAACACCACACGAATCGCCATTAACATAGGCGTCAATGCGTTTTACCTGGGTAATCTCAGTGGCAGCTCAATCTAGGACGTTGTACAAATTTACTCACCTTCAGCGGTGCTATACTCGCGGCAATCCTCACACTCCATTTTCTCCTTCATCAGCTGGAAGTCCACGTCGCTTAGCGGTCGCTTTACCTCAGCGTTCACGGTGAAGTACGCCTGGTAGAGTTGTTTGAAGCGTGACCACTTGATACCTGAGCTACGAGATCGTCTTGCATTGTTCTTGTTAAATATGTTTAATTACCCAAGTTCGACATCTATTTGCCTTCTTTTGCTCACTTTTCTGCGACATATTCTTTTCCTCTATACACGTTACTGCAAATACATAATTTAATTCTGCTTCTAATTAGTTGAGGGATGGGTTTTTCTTCTTTCTTTCATTGAGGTAAAATAGTTTCGGTCTCCTCCACTGCATCCCTTCCCCTTGCCAGTGCAGTGTAATAGACAAGAATATGAGAATTCTATATATTCAGCAAACTGCAGTTTAAACTATTCGTTAACTTGTAATCCAATTTTGTCCGAACTTGTCACTAATGTTTTGCTACTGAAAAGAAAGTGATGAGCCCTTTACAACTGTACATTTTAGCTGGCCACCTGCAGTACGTTTACCTACCAGTTTCACTCCAGTTGAAAATAAGGCCGTCCAACGTGCTCGTCCCATACAGCCAGAAACACGTCGCAGTATACGAGCTCATCATCCGTTGTACTTGACAATCCTGAAGGCATAGCAGCATCGTTAAGGTACATATAGTGAACTCCAAACGGTCGTAGGCAACGGGCGTGACCGCGGCGCGGGCACTCTGGTTGTCTGCTGCACCAAGGCAACGGCCCTGCTGGGCAGAGACACGAAGGAAAATCGACACGGCGTAATTTTCCGCTGCCTCGTGAGGAGCAGCAGATAACCAGAGTGCCCGCGCCGCGGTCCCGCTTCTTGTCTACGACCGTTTGGAGTGTATTGTAGAGCATTCAGGATGTCAAATAATTTCTAAATTTCAAGCGTAAAAGATGTGCTTGAACCTGATTGCGCCTTGTAGCGATTGTGAATGGTAGGGAAAGCGATCGAACGTAGGAAAGGCCTCCAGATGGTGAGAATATAGTAGCCCGAATGTAGAAGTAGAACACTGGCCGTTTACCCACTTGGCCGGCTCGATTATCCAGTAGTACGGTGTCCTGGAAATCAAATTGGTGAACAGCGGAAATTTCAGCTTTACTGAAGTAAAGAAAATAAAAAAGGAAACCAGCACGCTACCTTTTGCCTCGTGGTGCAAAGCAGATGCGGATACGTGGCTTGCCAAGTGCATAGTTTATCGCTGTACGACGGCGTCAACATCACGGACTCCTTGCTGTTCACATCGGATTTTTTATGAGCCGTGTTGCCTCCCTCTGGAAAATACAGTTAAGGTATCCAAGTCTCCATACCCAGTTTATTCTTTGCATATCAAGACGTGGAGCCTAGCATTTTATTCAAGAAAATGAATAGGTTCTGGATCCGGGAGCGGCAAAACTATCGCCGCGACGCGACCGCACCGCCAGGTTGGTCCTTGACATTCAACGCATTGAATGACATTTGTGACTACCTCCCTGCAGTTTGTCGTTTCCAATAACATTCATCTATTCCACTAGGGCTTAGAAAACTTGTCTCTTTGACACGGCTGCAGCCGCTACGCGTTCATGAATCGACCAATCACAGCCCAGCAGCGTACCTCTTGTCCCTGGATGCGTCATTGAGATTACCCAGGGTGAAGGTGTTGACACCCGTATCGACGATAGGTAAGTTTGTGTGGTGTTGGCATATTTACCCTGGGTAATCTCGATTATGCACGCAGCAAAACCCATAGTTTTTTTTTCGGCGGAAATTTCTACTTTCGTTACAATATTCGTTGATGGTGGTGACCCATTCACGGCCTCGACCAGCACGTCGCGCAACCGCACCGCACGCGCCGTGATCATTGTCGTCAGCCGTCGGAGCGCTATTTCTAGGCGCTTTTCTTCCCAATTTGATGATCTTTTCACTTTTTTCATGTTTTATAACGAGAAGCAGCATAATGGCAGCAAACGACATCGATTCCGGCGAACGCGGCGCGGTTGCGCGGCGTGTTTGTTAAAGCCGTGGATGGTTCACCGCCATCGACGTTCACGCCTTGAACACTCAAACTTACCCGCATTGGCAGTCGCGTTGTTCCGTTTCACACCGCTTGTAGGCTTCATAGCGAGCAGGGCTGCCGAAGGGAAGTTCCCTGGTATGTGAGGAGAGAACGTCCCGTCTCGGACCTTGTTCATTTGTATCTAGGTGACAAGAAACTATTCTGAAGCCAACATGTCTATTAAGAGTTTGTGTTTATACTCACCTGCACCGCCTGCGCTGTCTCTTCGCTGACGATCTGCACGTCGAACTGCTTGTAGTTGACGGCGTGAGCCAGACTATCACAATTGAACGGAAATAGATTATTAGTGACTAAAATCGCGTTAATGGATGGCTCGGCAGCGAACAGGCAATCGGCAACCAACTGATCGACGGTCATGTAGACGACGTCGAGCAGACCACGGACCGGATCACTCATCGAGTACGGGAACTTGCACTGCAGCTCGAATCGGAATCCCTGAACTGCCACCGTCCCTTTCACAGTAAAGACGTTGTTCAAGGAGTGTTCTGAAGATGATCACCTGCAGTCTGGAAGCGAGAATGCCGAGGGTGTAGAGCAGCGAAGTGTAGTACGAGGTGGCCACTCGTAGCTTCTCCTCCGGAATTTCGCGTAAATTCGCGATGCGATCCAGCT
The DNA here is from genome assembly GCA_000688135.1 of Ancylostoma ceylanicum. Lineage (NCBI taxonomy): Eukaryota > Metazoa > Nematoda > Chromadorea > Rhabditida > Ancylostomatidae > Ancylostoma > Ancylostoma ceylanicum. Next base: position 88,694 of record JARK01001730.1, on the reverse strand, counting down.
GGGCAGCGCGTAGCGACGAGAAGATCGACGTGGAGTGCGATCGACACAGCTCGCGGAACGATTCCACGCACGGTCGCAGCTGCAAAAATTGCTCAGAATTCGTGTACTTCTCCAGGAGCAGAAATTACCTGCGCCTCAGCAAATGCGGCTATGGCAGAGTCGAGGGTTGGAAGAGGAGTGTCGAGTTGCGAGTACAGATCATGTAGTGTAGTTAACGTAGGTGCTAGGAGCTGTAAAAGAGGTGAAAAGGGCTATCCACTGCTACAAAAAAACACATGATCTTTTTTAAGGTCCCAGAAACAGTACAGTGAGCGTCGATGGCGGTGACCTTTCCGCAGTCTTTGAAAGCACGCGTCGCGACCGCGTCGCTCGAGCTGGAATCCTCTCCAGGATAACAGACTATGGGGTTTCCTTAATAGTTAGTTAGTTTCCTTAGTAGTTAACACCATATTTGATGGACAACTACCATGAAAACCCAGATCCGTCACAGCGACGGCGATTCTATACAAATCGATTCCATACAACATACTAGCCTGTAGCTACTCTCCATGAAATAAAATTTTCGATAACATAATGCACACAAAAAAGTTCCAAAATTGACCCTGCAGGTACTTCCAGCTGTGGAGAATCACGCGATGCGGTACACTCGCCGCGGCGCGGCTGGCTTTGGGCATTGAGAGAAAAGGCGTATTGATCACCGGGCGTGACAGGCAGCCAAAATGCCGCGCCGCAAGAGACTGTACCGCGCCGCGCGCGTCTTTGATCCTGACTCTCCCTTGACATCTACCCAAGGAGTGCACATTGGCCCGGATGCATCATTGGAAGACTGGGTAATCTAATACTCATGGAAATGACCACAGTTGGGGTACCAGCTGGGTATAGGCAGCATCACATATGAGTAAACATTTTGGTGGGTGTCAGGTAAGGGTCAAATTTGGGTACCTTTTTAAAATGGGTAGTCTCAATGATGCATGCAAGGATTTAATTTGGCAGGGTTTGCACCACTATCACTACCTCTACCTTTAGCTAACCATGCCTACAGTGAGCGTCGATAGCAGTGGTCTTTTCGCGGCCCCTGCAAGCACGCCTCGCGACCGCGCCGCTCGAGCAGGAATTCTCTCCGGGACAAAAACTGTAAGACTTTATCGGTAGTTAGTTTTCTTATTAGTTAATCATTAGTTAGTTAGTCAGACTTGATGGACAACTACCCAAAAAACCCAGATTCGCCCAGCGGCGATGGTTCCATCGCAAGCGGCGCGGTTGCGCCGCGTGCTTTCTGGGACCGCGGAAAGGCCACCGCCACTGACACACTGTATGTTTCAGACTACGAAAGTGTATTCAACTATGGAAATCCCATAAAATGGATATTGTTGAGCAAAGACCTTACACCGTAGAATTGCACCCATCGATAGTCATTTTCTAACATCGTAGGAGGTGGTCGAACTGGTCGAGCCTAGAAATTAGTCATCCACAAGTTGCGTAGGAACATCAATAAAAATAAAAGGGTATAAGTGGAGAAATGGAAAAAAGAAAAAAAAAAGACTACGTACCTTGTTAATGAGATCGAAAAGCTTGATGTTGAGCCGCTTGGTCAGTTGCTGTTCCTCGTGGTCAACATGCCGAGGGTCTATGAATCGTGAGGTAAGCCGCGAAATCACTGACAACAGCGACCATGTCAGTCGCGTCCATTCAATCGTGAACGCCGAGGTGTCCGCTTCATTATCGAGATCTGGAATCATGTGATTTCAAGGATCAGGAGGGGGCAAAGCATGGATTGTTCACATACTTTCGATCCGCTTTTCGTAAACACAGAACAGCTGATTCAGCAGAGTTTTCACAGGGTCGTCGGTGGTATCGACGGTCTTCCTTACTCCGTGAAGAGCACACAGCTAAAATTTGGAACCATAAGGGATTTTCGGGTGTGTAGCGTTATATCTGGGAAGGGCGGTGCGGCCGAGATCTGCGAATGGTCAATCCACTTAATTAGCCAATGACAGAGCCCGTGTGCGCCGCCGATCCCAGATATAACGCCCCATACCCCGGATTCTCTTGCGTCTACTACAGTTCAGAACCGTTCTCGATATTTTTATATCAAAGGAATCTCCATGATCTCCTCGTCAGAATGGTATACGTGATTCCGTGCAAAACTTACGAAAAAACCCGTTTTCGAGCCCCGACTTTTGGGGAGAATGTGGGCGGAGCCTTAGCGAGAATGCGGGACAACATGCAATACCTTGCTGGTTACAACGTGAAGTGCACCTTCTATCTTGTTACAGAGTGGATGGTTAGAAACTCCACGAGTTTAAATTTCTTCACAAGGTATTCTCCATACTTGGAACAGAATAAAAAAAGTAAGTTTGTTAATTTAAATGCTGAATCCTGAGGAAATCTGTCTTCTCGAATATCTGAATGTTCGAATTGCTTCCTGAATCGTTTAAATTAACTTAACAAAATTATTCGGTTTTTATTTGGTCCCAAGTTCTCTACTCTCCCTGGAGTGCATTTATCAGAAACCTCGCTCTCTCGCCTTGGTCCCCCACCTCCTCCCCGTTCAGTCCCGCCCATAAGCTCCTTAACATTTAGAGCCTAAAAACGGGTTCTTTCTACCGGAATCAGTAACAAATCAAATTCAAGGATAAAAAAGGGCAGCTATCGTCTGCCTGAGAGTTGTTCTGTTGACGAAAGCAGAAGAAAACGAAAATTACAAAAAAAAGTTTGATATTATATTAGATACTATAGCTCTTGACCTATAACTCTGACCCCAAAGATTTCCCCGCTTTTTTGTTTCAGCCATCAAATCGGCAAGAAATCCGTCATCCATCATCGGGTTCACCGATAGTACACGAATCGCCGCCTACAGCGTAATGCACTTAGTGGCCGGAATAACCGAACTGTAGTCGCCTAATCCACGAGGCGACGTGCCGCTGTGCACGACACATGTCATGCTTATCGGCGCTCTCTTCATGACTATTTTATGACGCTTGCAACTGTGCAGTTAGGCACCAGCGTCTGTTATAGGCCTTGGCGCATCTTATGGCGAAATTCTGTGATCTGGCCGAAATATTTTCTACACTGTTCCATTTCCCATATTTTCTTCTCAGCTGGATTTTGTAAAGTCTCGATTTTTTTTTGAGATAAAGAAAAGTGAACTAGCAGAGAATTTCGTTCCGAAAGGGTTTTCAATAACAAGGATATCACCTCCATCTGCACCAAATGGTCACATCTAACAAAAAAAAAACCTTGACATCATAGTAAGCACCTCTTGACTGATGATCATACGAATTTTGAGGCCTTGCCTATTTTAGCCACAGATGTATTTTTCCACTCTGATTGTGTAGGATTTGTTAGAAAGTTAAGGAATCCCTGAACCTCACATATTCATGGAGAAAGAAAAAAAATTCAGTAAATATGGAATTTGTAGTCACGGGTGAGCTGCTTAGTGGAAATGAATCTGTAAGTAACGAGTAAAATGATCGGCTTGCATATTCTGGAGATATATTCTGCCATAAATTGAACGAATAATAATTACCCAAGATATTTTGAGCCTTATCAGCATCATCTATGGAATCCCAAGAAAAAGCCGGAATAACAAATAAATGTCAGAAGATGTGTCATATGATGGGGAGAAGAATCCAGAGCGGTTGAAGAAGTGATCGTATGTACATTCGCTCAAATTCAGGAAGCATCTGGATGATTTAAGAAGGGAGTATTAAATCAGAAAGATAAACGGAAATATGAGGTAATAAACTATTATACAATGAAATGATAAGGAAGGATTAGGGTTATAATTACAGAAAGATTTTCCAGAAATGTGCGCAGATCTCGCTAAGGATATGTAGTTGAGCGTGCAATGAATTGGGAGAGTTCTGAAGGTAATAAAAATATAGCAAATACTAAGCGAAACCGCCAACTTTAGAACGAGCGGAATCCTAGAAGCGGCCAGGAATCTCGTTGGTGGTGTTCGTTCCTTTTCCAGGACTCCCGAACAAATCCTATTTGCTCCATAGTTTGTTCAATCCCATTATAGCGATATAATGTCATGTTTCAAGAGGGGGAAGGAAAGTTAGCTAACAAAAAATACAAGCAAAAATGAAAGCAACAGTCGGTAGAATAGAAGAAAATGTGGGAAAGTATCCAACTTCTCTGGAATTTCCATAAGAATCATGGACCCCAACCAAATTGGATGGATTCAAATAAGTGATTTCTTGAGAAAATGAGGAAACCAACTAAAAAAAAACAAAGGATTAACCCACCAGATCGTGAACAACTTTGTGCAGCGGCGGATCGTGCTGAGGATAACCGGCGCTGGTCATCCGTCGGTAGGCGGTGGCGAGATATTGCAGCGTAGATCAAGAATAGTGTCGATAACTGAAGATGAATCCATACCATGGTGCAGAAGATCATGGAAAGCGTTGCTCAACTGGACGACGAAATTAAAATCACGAACAAAAGCAAGCGGCAGCGCAAAGTGCTATTCAAGGAGAGCTGCATCATCAAACATAGAAATATCTTATCAAAAAGTCGGTTGCGTAAATTGCTTCCAGCTACATAAATCGCTATTAAATTTGTTGGAAAATTCAAGGTAAATATTTCCTGAAGAATATAAAAAAATCATAGCAAAAAACTTCTATAGCCGCAAATTGCCCTAGATGAGCACTCGTCAGATTATTCCAATCAATGAGAGAATAAATAAATAAAGAAGTATGATAAAGGAAAACAAGACAATATGAAGGATAGGAAATTTGAGCAAATTGTTCTGTGATTATAAGCAGGAACAGAGACAAAGCCATATTTTCCCAAAAGAAGTAACCGTTTTTGCCAGTTAACAATTTGTAGATCTCTTTTCTGTCTGAGCACCTGTAATTTTTATAACAGAAACAGGAAGAGGAGAAACTCTGGATAAATTGCGATTTCTGTGAAAAAATCCTGACATTATAAATATATGAAGAAATAGAAAATTCTGCGGCGCAGTTGTATAATTTTATGGTGCCTTTTGATTTTCTTGGGTTATCCAAGCCATTCGATCCGTGAGCAAGCTAATGGCCTACTGTGAAAAATCATAGTGATGTAATAATTATAGTGATATATTGTTATGGAAGGTAATGTAGAGCCGCGTGCATAATTGAGCTTACCCAGGGTAAACGTGCTGGCACCCTCCCCCCCCCCCAAATAATTTGCCATCATTAACACAGGCGTCAATACGTTAACCCTGGATTATCCCGATGATATATCCAAGCCGTGATCTTTACCGCATCTTAGAATAGATTTAAGCATCATAAAGCCACCTAAAGGTAATAATTTCTCCACATTTGAGAGGTACCACTGATTTTCAGAGATTTTCAAAGGAAACAACAGGAAATGGGGCCAGACTTCTCTGGTGACTCTTCGGTGGTCTTTGTGCAACTCCTCAGAGGTGTGCATATATCGCGCATTACTCATGAAACTCCTCCAGTTCCCGAAAAAAATCTCCGAATTTCTCATAAATTTAATAAGTCCTGATTAAGCTATGGACAAACTTCCCCTAATTTCGTACCTGATACTTTTCAGGAACGCTTTTTTCAAAAGCTAAAGGAGAACCGTTGGTGTAGAATCAATAAAGGCAATCTCTCCTCCAAAAAAAAAAACACAAAAGGTCTCTTCCATCCAGGGAGTACGCCATAAAACTCCGTAGCTCTACTAGAAACCACAGTGGTACGTGAAAAACTCAGCAACGATCCCAGAATTCCCGGAAATCGGTGGTCGATTCTCGGACTTGCCCATGCCTAGGAGCATCCAGCAGTAACAGCAGCTATGATAAAGATGTTAAAATATGTATAAACCGAGGTACACAATGTATAAGCAGTAACTCGAAGACCAACGCTTATCAAATGTGTGCCCTGACACAGCTGTGCGACCGTTGCGGCACGTAGTTTTGCTCAATTACCATGCGATAATCCAGAAATGTCAATAGGACGGCGGGCACACTGTGGCGGCACCGACACCGAACGGGCACTCCTTTCGAAATTGACACCGATTTTTCGAGAATTCCGCCGGATTGTCAGCTGACAAGTGGACATTGTTCTGTAGAAGGTAGTGTAGCAGGGAATTTTTAGGGTGACGACCTTTCAGGGTAATAAAAATAGTAGAAACAGCGGTAAAAACCACATTGATAACAGTGACATTGGTTTGAAGGGCAATAGCAGTACTTTACAATTTTTTCTAATCCACTATAGACATCTTGGTCAAGCGTTCCAACATAAAACAGGGCTGTTCCTCTGTGTTGGTTCAATTCCAGAGCTCTCAGTAGGTGCTGGGGACCAGTTCTCGCACTAGGCACTTTTTAGAAGAAAACGAAAGGAAACGATGAGCAATGCTTACTGGATGAGGCATTGAAATTACCCGGGGTAAATGTGTTGACGCCCATGTTAACGATGGGTAAACTTGTGCGCTATTAATACGTTTACCCTGGGTAATCTCAATGGTCAAGCGAGCCTAGGACGGGATTTTATACATAGGATGGCGACGAATAAATATCGCGGATTTTTTAAACATCTCCGTGCGTCATATTCCTTTCCAGAGTGTGGATGGTAAGTGGATCCTTCCACGAAACTACTGCAGAATAACCCCTTGGTCATGATTTCTAGTTCACTACTGATTCATATCACACCCAAGTCAAAATTGGTAGGGGACCAGTTCTCGCATCCACACACAAACCGATGGCAACATTCCCGCTGTTGACTCGACAGCAAAAAATGCCATCAATTCAGGAAATCAATGCAATAAGGGATTAATATAAAATTCAATAAAAAGGAATGGAAGGCGTAAGGGAGCAGCGACGTGTGATAAAGTATTCGAAGTGATTTGGTGACATTTGATCAGTGGCGTTCATAAAAACCCCCTGATAGAGAAAAGTGGGCGAAAGCACGGTTCGATTAGAAGACAGTCCGACAGTAGCTGCTCACGGAAGTTCCATCATTCTTGAAAAAAAGTGCGGGTCTCAGCGGTGCACTTTGGGGTAACGGTGTCCAGAGAACACTTCATTTCATTGTGAAACTACCCAGTAGCGATTTTTTTCAGCCAGTTGGTTGAAGAAGGTATTCGCAGATACCATAGAACACTGACGCCTATTTCTAATTTAAATTCCTAGAATTTTATAGAAAACTTTGCCTGAAGCCTTCTTGGACTACCCGAAGGAGATCACGGGGGACGTCGTGCAATGAACCCCGAACACTGCATCGCAGCAACTGCAGAGCAGAACCTGCGCTTAACTTTGAATCTCCAACGGAGTAGAACCAGCGATAGGGACGGATTGCAATCCGCCGCTCTAACCACTGAGCCATCCGGGCTAGTTTTCATGCGGATATTTGTTGAATAAGCTCCGCGGTCGTAGGGGTAGGCAGCATAGTATTTGCAAAAGCTGGGAACCTGGTGGGATCTGAAACGTTGACCACCAGAACCGTGGATATTGTGCGTGGGTATACGAAACCACTCTTTTTATTGCAGGATATATTTATCCGGCTGATTCCCGCTTCAAAACGATCCATATCTATTATACTAAACCATCAATTCGTACTGTCTCTCGCTTATATACCACTATAACAGCACTAAGAGATGAACATGGAAAATGGATGGATAAATTATGCTGGATTGCAGCGTGCATAAAGACCAGCGGGAACGGATAATATAACCACTACATTTTTCATTCCACGGTCGGCACCCGCAGCCCTAACATTATTACCCTATTAGTTTTAGTGAGAAAAACCGGAAAAACGATAGAAAATAAAGCATGAACGGAGTTATTCCCTAGCAAGAATATGACCTCTCCAGGTTTTCCACATTTAATGCGAGAAGACTGCAAATGTGGAAAAAATAGAGGAATCTATTCATTTAAAAAAGACTGATAAGGAGCTAATGACGTCAATGAGACATATGACGTTGTTGGGAGCTGAGTTTCAGTTTGAATCATGCAATTTATCATTCTTAAGCCAGAAGAGCTTAAAAAAAGAGAAATATATGAAAAACCCATGAAACCAACTACCCAGTGCAATAGACACATTCTTGCTTTCTTATGGAGAGAAAAATGTTTTTTGAATCCAAAGGAAGTGAAGGGAAAAGTGAGGTAGATCTAAGTATGCAGGCCACGCAACAGCTACCTGGGTTAATCCAAAAATCGCTTTGCTTACTTGGTGGTCTAAAAATCGCTGTGGTGCTTGAGATTCGCCCAGACGTTTTCTACAGGAAGAAACTTACAGCGATCTATGCTCATTCATCACCGCGATTTTTTCAAAGAGAAAACTAGTTTACTTCTTGTCTGGAAAACTTTACACATTGCCTTGTATTTTTCCCACGCGGAAAAGAACATGAACTTCAGTTTAACATGACACCCATACCTACAGGTTGTCAAATGAGTTATCACATTTCTTCCTAAGTATTGAAGTTCCATGGAAGGCGAGGGCTTTGTGATCGATAGGGACAGTGGATAGTCCACTGCAAGTGAGCTCCGCCCCTTGCAGCTAAGCCCCACCCACTTTGTTTTTTTTCAAGGTCATCTGGCCTGGGATTAATGAAAACTTAACCATGCAAAGCAACAGGAGTTAACATAATCGGATATCCCATAGACTGCATACGGTTAAGAGACCCAGGACATTAAAGGTATTATAAATCCTGGCCCTGGTGGTAATCTAAGACGACTCCAAACGGTCTTGTCAGGCGCAACGTACTCTCTGGATAGGAGGCAAACGTTTTGAAGCGCATCACTCGCTTACTTGACAAAAAAAAACCAAAAGAAAAATAGTGCCTGTTGAAAGTGAGAATCTCTGCCAGGCACTTCTATCTCCAATGCTTTAAATGTGCATAAAATCAAACTATTCCAGGAAAAAAAAGAGGATGTGACGGTAAAGGAAGGAAAAGCGCTTCTGAATGACCATAAACACTTGGCCTCTCACTAGGAAAATAATAGAATATTTTTAAAAAGCTATGAAAAGCGCGGGAACTTATCCGATGACGTATTAATAAATAGTCTGGAGGTTTTCCACCACGCCTTTTTATCAATCTTACGAAAAAAAAGAATATAGTTTCGTGAGGAGCGAAAAACGTATAGGTTTTTATTCAAAAAAGTATTAGTTATTAGAGTGTTGACCGAATAAAAATCGAATAAATTCAATTAATTTGAACAACTATTCAGAGATTCATCTAAAGAATCGTACATCCCAAAAACGGAAAACTTCAAAGCCCTTATTTTCGTCTGAACATATCAATTTGTCGGCTTATTCGAAATCGAATATTCGAAAACCGGGTGTACCTGATATATTATTCGATCAACACACTATAAATTATATTCAAATTCGAAACTTCTAGGCCGGGTAATTCGACAATTCGAGTGTTTGGCTGACACAAATAAATACATATAGCTTCTGGTTAGAAGCAAAGAGAGCCGTGGGGCTCTTCCTTCCTCGAGACTCGAATTTTCGAGCCGGTTCCAAAATAAGTGAAAATTTTCAAAATCCGAGTTGAGAAAATCTCCCAATTCCTATTTGGGTCTTGGGCACGATCCACGACGCTGGATTCAATGCATTTTCCAGCAACTTTTGGTGCCTGACATACTTGGCATTAGCTGAGTTTTAAAAAAATTGGTAAGAAAGTTATGTTTCGCACCTCTGCAACAGGTTGTTTGACATCCAGCTCAAACAGAGACCGGTATTCCAGATATTATTTACTTATTTATCCATTTTTTATTACGCCCATAGACGTCTACCATTGGTCACCGCTACATGAGAAGTGAGAAAAACAGGAATCGTAGGAAGAAATGAACCGGAATGGAACATTAAGTACACGGTAGGAAGTGTTGAACTACGCATTATAGGTCACATAAAACACGGGTTCTGAAGTCACACCCAGCACAAAGAATACGCATCAGAAGTGTGAACGAATCACAGACGACAGCCGGCACGTGTGGTGGTGGACGCGGTGGCCACCGGAACTTCGCGGATTTGCTCGCTGATTAGGCGATGATAGACCCACGATCACGCGCGTCTGCTGTTGTAAAGTGGCCCGCTCGAGAAGAACGGTAGAAAACGAGAATCGCCGAGGCATCGCTGCCTTATCAGGAAATCAATCGATAACACGTCGTTATGGCACGTGATCCAATCGATAAGTCCTCAGAGGGACAGTCTTACAGTAGCGACTAGCTGGCACTTGTCCAATCAGAAATGATGGGCGGTCTCCAACCCTGCTATTGGTCATCGCCCCTTAGGCGCCAATCATGGCTTCTCTTTCGCTTTTTAGTATTGGAGAACGCTTCATGGACCAGCTGTACCCTCCCATCGTCTCCAGGGTAGCGCTCCATACCCAAGTGTGACCCCGAACATATGCCCTTATTCGGGTGTGGCACGATCGCTAGGAACTGTTACACTTTTAATATCTTATCATTTTTTCGACAGCCTCGCCAACTTTGTGCAGCTGTATCCTGTTACCCACAATAATTACTGTTAAATCCATAAAAAGGGAGGTCTGATAACTGTACCCTTACAACTAGTATTGCAAGAAACGTAACTACCCAGAGTACGCCCATGATTTCTTGTTTCAGGATAAATATTTACGCAAATTGCACTTTGATAACGTGCAGATACCAAGAACGGCGTGATTTCGCCCGCAATCAAGCCCGTAAGGTTTCCTGCCCACACCCTACCAAAAGTTTCTGCCCTTTATTATTCTGCAGTCATTATAGTCCACGTGAAGAGTATAGCGTGTAGTATCCATTGTGTCGACGTCGCCAGCAACTTCAATTCCAATGCCTATCGAGTGTGGGCGGGGCATCGCCGACGTCGTTGCTGCGAGCGGTAGCGTTAATCGATACGCGCTAAAATCGATATCGGCAGAGCAGCGTCCAAACTGCACACTCAACATGAGGTATAGCTCCAGTTATACTATAAGTTATATAAGTATAAGTTATACTACAGTTATACTATAGAGACTTCAGTCGAATCCATGACCTACTGGACTCCTCCCACGCGCCATTGCTGTCTGATTGACGCATTAAGACCGAAGTTGGACGATGCTCACTGAGGCCAGGTGTCATCAAAATTACAATAATTACAAAGGAAAAATGAGGCAATTTTTGAATGTCATCGTGACGAAAAAGTGGGCGTGACCGGGCGACTCTGATTGGCGCATTCAGGCCGCCAGTCACGTCCACCTGTTGGAAATCGTCCGGCGCCAGACGTAGCTACACAATGTATTATATTATGGAATTGACGTCGTAGAAGTTCAAACAGGTAGGCGTCGCGGGTGGCCCGAATGCGCCAATCAGAGCCGCCTCGTCACGTCCTTTTTTCCAACGCGATGATACAGGCCCACAACAAAAAATTTAAAAAAATAATAATAATAAAACTTTTGAGAAGTAAATTTGAAGAATTAGCCGGCCTTTTGCCGGAACCATAACTCAACAGAGTTGAAGGAGGTAATTCATGATTACAAGGGAAAAAAGAGAAATTAGCTCATTTTCTGAAGGCGGAAACACTTAAAAGAACTAGTGACCTGTCACGTTTGTGCTCATTTCTTTATATTTACCTGACAACGAGATATTCATGGAGTCATCCTGATTCAATAGTGTGCTGAAGTTACAATCACTATGGCTATTCTTGAACCAAGTTTAAGGAATACTCTAAAACAAAAAGAACAAAAAAACTCCATAGTCTTTAACCTTGGAGCTGATCTAGTTTAAATATCAAGAATAGTGTCATAAAATACAAATGTAAATGAGAATGGACTATAATTTAGGTGAAAAGCATGATAATGTTATCAAATTCCTAGCTAAACATAGCACAATTGCATCACTTAGACATCTACTGAGAAATTTAACGATGTGGCACAAAATAAACTCCCAACGGAACTCTCAGTGGCATAAAATCGAAGACAAAAGAGTGCGTATGATATCGGGTGGGGAACGTCAGCTATCGGTACGACGCGCACGCACGCTTAGATAACGCCAGTTCTTGTTCGTCGCCTTAGTGAAGCGCCAGGTCACTGGTAATATTTATTACCAGTCAACAAGCGGAGAAAAAAAAACAACAACAGAACAATCAACGATAACAACGAAATAACCAATGAACAAGATAAAAACATGTATAATAATTATATGAAAAATCATGTTTCTATACTTTACAATATAGTTGATTTAAGTAAGAAACAATAGAGGCGCATGATCGACGAACACACCCACAATAACACTCCCACGCCGTTTCATTATCAAACAAAGTGGGTCATCAATAACGCCTGATACTCGCACAACCTGCGCGCCATAAAAGGCTGTAATGTGGAAGAAAAAAGAGGGAACAAGCGTTGAAAAAAAAAGATGAAGAGCAATAAATAGAGACTTAAGTTGCGATTTAAAGGGTAATTATAGCATTTGCTCAAGGTTGTACGTTAGCGTTGAAACAAAAACAAGCTTATGAAGCAAAGGAAAAAAAAACAAAAAAAGGAAGGAAAACGGTGTTTGGCACGACATTTAAGTATAAGACATTCTCAATTCGATTTTCCTAGAAATATAAGAAAATCTCAGGTAATTGTCTAAAAATTGTATGAACAATACTATCCCACGTCAGATTCTCTCAATCCCTTGCCTCAGTCGTCATCAATCACTGCCAGATCCTTCTCGATCGCTTCCATGCGTTTCTTCTGTTTACGATTCGCTACTCGTCCACCACTAAAGTTTCTAATCATGCGCACCGAAAGTACGCTGAGAGCCACGTGATAATGCGAGAGATAGAGGAAAGAATAGCAATAGATCGGGAGCATTGAGGGGAAGAAATTTTTCTACCAACCAGAACCCTACGTAGTTTTATATGTTTTTCTTTCCCTTGCAAAATCCGATTAACTTAACTCCTCCCGAAAGATAACATGATTAAATCACTAAGCCGTTACCAGACAGCTGCGAACATCTTTTGCGCAAGGGAAACCACGCGAACAGGGTGCGCCATATGTTCTGGCATACCAAATATGTTACCGCCACAGGGCTACAATTCAACTTTATGGCATGACCTCTATCGCCAATTCAACAGCAACTCAAACAACCTATTACAACAGAAACGCCATTTGCGTTTGTAACAGCTCAAAGTCGAGTGGGAAGAGCACCCAATAATGACACGGCGGTAGTTCACGTCTAGGCCTCTCCAGAGTTTAACGCTACAGGTACAAACTTAAAAATTTAAATGACGGTCTTATCCAAAACTCTAATCGTACGCGGCAATTAATCCAATTCAATCTGACGTTCTAAGCGAATGAAAGACTATTTATACTAGATGCGTGCGTTTGACGAGCGTGCGTCTATATGATGAATTATAGGGCTAGTCGCGTCGCTGGTGCAACTAAGACGCACGTAATTACAGTCTCGCTGCGGCCGCTTGTTCTTTTCATTGAGAATTACACATCACGTTGACCGGTCTTCACAGAAAATCTACCGCAAATGAGTGCGTGCGTCTGGCTAGCATAAATTGCCTTTTAGTTCCTAGCCCAGGAATTTGTCCGTGCTCCACTCTGAGGGACACACTTGCATCATGAGCAGACTAGGAGCTGCGCTGAAGAGTCATCAGTCGCAGTTAGATAAGAATCAGACGCCGCAAGGTATCTCCTCTGCCAATATGCTGTAGGAGTGAAATTAGTGCAAGTTTGATGTCATGAACGACAAAAATATATGAAAATTTGTCCTGATAGGAAATTTATTCGAAAACATGATGCAATTTTCAGAAAAGGAAGGGAAATGACCTTCCACTGTTATCCGCAAATTCTCCAATGCTTTTTACGTCCGATTCATTTTTTGGTTGAAAAAAAAACCTGCTTTGCCCTGAGGAGCGGCGTGTACGGAGCTATTCATGCTTGTCACGCCTTAAAGTTGATGCGTCGATACACAACACAATATAGAGAGGGAGAATTCCTAGCAAATAAGAAATGTTGCTGTTTCGCCGTCACGGCTGCTGCGAACAAACTGCTTTCTCATTTTTGCCGCATCAAAACAACGCGAAAATTTCGTGAATTCTTAATGCGACGCGCTGCAAGCATGAATGACGCCTACAGGTGTACCGAGCCGCAATGAGCGCGCCTCCCACCGATTCTGCGCTATTGCAAGAGTTAATGGTGACATATTCCTGATCTAATAATCATCTGAGTTGCTACTGAGTTGGCTCAGTGTGACCATAGAGTTCATGCCATTGTTTTGGATTCAGCTGCGGTGGCAATACTATACATGCTGTGCCAGTACGTAAAGCGCACCCTCTATCAGATGGTGAAACCCATCTTGAGTTGTCAGTTTCAAAACAGAAAACCGACAGATGTAATAAAAGCGTCAACTCCACATAAAGAAGAAAAAAGTCAGAAAAGTGGGAAGAACGGAGTACAAGGTCCTTGTCACTGTCTTATTGCGATGACAGGTGGGAAATATTGATAGCGTATAAACAGTAAAAATATTTATAGGAGTCGAACACTTCGTAGACCAATAATGAAGTAATTACGGAAAGAAAGAAGACATCAATACGGTAAGGATGACCGATCATGCAAAAATCAACGACACACCTGAATTTCTCAGCCGTCTTCTCACGCATTTCTTCCACAGAGTCATCGTTCTTGGCCCATTCTAGAACTAATCTCCTTCCATAAATGTGAGTTGAGTGTACCAACGCTTCGAAGGCCCGTTTAGCTTCTTGAACTGATATAAAATCAACGAAACCAAATCCACGATGTTGATCTCGGGTGCCAACCTGAACAATGTAGGAATCAACCCTGCATCTCGCTGGCCACAGTAATAAGACCAACCTTTCTCGGTATCCGAATACTTTTGACCTCTCCGAACGACGAGAAAAGACTTTCAATCTCTCTAATACTTGCTTGGAAAGGAATATTTCGGACAAGCAGCTTTGTACATTTCCCTTGCCCAGTAGCAGTAACCGTTTTTCGCTTTAGAGCTTCCTTATCAACCAGTTCACGGTTTGAAATCTTCAGTTCCAGGCAATGGCCATTCAGCAGTTCACCCTAAAATGATTATGATTATGTGTATAACACTTTCAGGATCAGCAAAACAAATGCAAAGCAAACCTGCAGCTCTTTAATTGCTCGCTGAGCCTCTTCTTGAGTGTAGAACTGAACAAAGCCAAAGCCCATGGATAGGCTTTTTCCCGGATCTGCAGGATTCAACTTTTTCGAGACCTGCGCCGACTTTATTCGGTATTTCTTCCTAAATAAAAGATGCTTAGCAAATCTCATGCATTAAGGAATACCAACAATGGATACGAACCCGAAAAGCTTGGCAAGATTCTCATCAGTAGTTTCGAATGACAGATTTTTCACGAAGACCGTAGCACCCGGCTCCAACGTTTCCTCTTCTTCGGCGTCTTCTGCCTCTCCAGGTTTCTTCTCTTCCTGGAGGAAACGAAACGATTCTCCGAAACACAACACAGAAAAATGGAAAACTTACCTCCTCCTCGAGTTTCACATCTATTGAAGAGCTTTGTGTTTCTTCCATATCTACATCTTCTACCTCCTCTTCTTCTTTTTGTTTTCGTTTCTCTGCCTTCTTCTCTTCGTAGGTTTTCTTCTTTTTCTTTGTCTTAGGTTCAGGTTCTTGATTGTTTTCACTTTCAACATTCTCAGAAGCCTGAAATCTCGGCTCCATGAGACGATGGAACTACATAAGCAAAAGACGAAGAGCAAAAGACGTATTCATTGCTCACCTCAGCCTTCTTCTCCTCACCGAAAACGTCACCAGGAGCCCACTCCAGGTACAGAGGCTGGGTGCGGAATCGAGAGTAGGCCAAAGCTTTGAAGGCTTTCTTAGCATCAACGGCGTTGTTCATAACAACAATGGCGCTAATCCCTCCTTCTGGAAGAGGTAACGAGGTAGTCAATTCCGATTAGGTGATGAAATCCTTTATCAAACCCTTCGATTCAAAATGAATGTGTCATTACAAGTACTCCGGACTTCAAATAGCAAGAAACTCCAATCTCGTGGAGGCTTCGTGGTTCTAACGTTTTGCGCTAATGGACACTAGAACACTAATACATGTACAGTGAATTGCAGTCGGGCGAAGACAAGGGGGGGGGGGTGAGGCGGGACCGCGGCGCGGCGTTCTTGGGCAGAGACACTGAGGCTCTGCATGCTGACTCTGGTTGTCTGCTTCTGGCAGCAGCAGAAAACTCCAGTGTCATGCCGTAGCAGACAACCAGAGCCATCATGCACAGCCCCTGCGTCTCCACCCAAGAGCGCCGCGCCGCGGTCACGCAACTTGTCTACTTCGTTTGGAGTTCAGTGTATGCTGACGAACACCAACTACTTGATAGTTCACAGAATAAATTATAATCATAGGTGGAATACCCTGAGTATCGTACTCCACCTACCGTCACTTTTTGCCGAGGTAAGGGGGG
>JARK01001730.1:8547-70513 GCA_000688135.1 Ancylostoma ceylanicum | reverse complement strand
CCCCCCCCCCGGTCGACGCCTACTGGGGCTGACCACCTTCACTTTTCGACCCCGATTTCCACGGATAACCATCACTTTGGAAGATCCATTTGCAAGACTATTCCACCTATGATTATAATCTTAATAACCATACTAACCAGGAGGCATCAGGACCTTCTCCACATCACCAAATTTTCCGAACATACGCTCCAATTCCTCCACTTCCACTCCAGCTGGTAAGTTTTTAGTTATGATTACTGTGTCACTAAAACAATCAAGCAAAGTGAATAATGAATGAATAATGAATCGCACAATCCAACACCCTCTCACCTCCTTTTCGCAGCAGGTCTTGAAAAAGCGTCCAAGCAAACACCGTTGACAAGGAAAAATTCACGAGTTTCGCGAACAAGCCTTGTTTCAGCTAGTGCTAAACGAACTGCGGCACTAAACAAAACAGAATTAGCAAAAACCATCAAATATTTCTATTCTATCTTACACCCTTGAGTGTAATAAGTAATAAAAAAATGAATAATTAAATGAATAAATGAGTAGATGAATAAATAAATAAATGATAAGATTGAACAGTAGGATTAGGTATTCTCTACCTTTCTCCACTCTCTGAGTTAAGGAGTTCACCCTTCTCAACACCAAGTTTCTCGGCAAGCGTGTCCGCAATAGCATTGGGTCCAAGAAACAATGCATTCCAAGAGTGAGTCTAAAAAAGCGCTTCTACAACCACAACACTAGTTAACAATTGTCAGACTCACATACCTTTCCAGCATTTGCCTTCAATTTTGCCATTTTCTCCTTCTTGTATGATGTCTTTTCGTTTGCCACAGCCTTCTCCTTATCATTCTTTTCACGTTTCTCTGACCCAGGGATGATGTGAAGCATCCTCCCCTAAACGTTATAACTTTACTGCAATCTCATAACAACAGCGAACCCTGCAACAAGAAAGATACCTTGAAAATCTTCCCATCGCTTGATGAATAAGCTGCGACAGCAGATTCTGGGAAAACAAAATCCACTATAGCGAATCCTTTACACATGCCAGTCTTCTTATCAACGATCACCTGAGTATCAAGAGATCAGGTACGGTTCAACAGCAAGATGCAAGCAAAGTAGTTTAGGAGTTTAGAATATCATCATGGATAAAAGGATGATAACTGAAAAAAATGAATAGTAATAAAAGGAAACCTGCGTCTCAGCAATTTCTCCGAACTTCTTGAATAAGAAATGCAAATCTTCTTCCTTCGTTGTGAAAGGCAGGTTGCGAACAAACAATCTTCCTGTTTCCAGAATTTGCTCACGTATTTTGGCCTGGATTTTCCACAAATAAATTAATAATAAAGAAATATTCATAGTGATGAATGAAACACAAAAAGATAAAAGTAGGACTGCTACGGAAATAACCAACCTCTTCGCTTTCCCTACTAACAGCTTCAACCTCTTCTTGTCCCTGATTATCGAGCTCTTCTTCTTCTGGCTTCACTTTGGAGATTGTGAGCTGAATTTGGGAGAGATATGATACGTAAAATGCAACAAATGATGGGACAAAAACATAACTCGATATTAAAACTTTTCTGAAATGTCAAGTATCACGCTGAACTATATTCAGCATAGAACAAGTGGGAGAACTTTCAAAACGAGGGAAAGAGGACATGAAGCTATTTATAGGCTTTAATCGGACAAAAACGCTTTGAGTGAGACTGTTTATTCCTGCAAATGACGAATAAATTTCTTCGAAATCCTGGTGCCGTATTCATGAAAGTTCCCGGGAGGGG
Organism: Ancylostoma ceylanicum; assembly: GCA_000688135.1. Lineage (NCBI taxonomy): Eukaryota > Metazoa > Nematoda > Chromadorea > Rhabditida > Ancylostomatidae > Ancylostoma > Ancylostoma ceylanicum. Next base: position 68,750 of record JARK01001730.1, on the reverse strand, counting down.
CTTAAGCTTCCCACACATACAATGTGAACGAGTTTCTCCAGGAATGTATATCACCTCTCGCCATCTTTACCAATACCTTTCAAGGCTGACCAAGATGAGTCATTTTTACGGACTACACCCAATTCAACACGAAAAACTCGTCCAATTTGATAAAGCGAGTGAATTATCATCTTCTTTCATGAACACGGGCACTAAGGAAGAGCAATTCCTACTGCCTGTTATCTGCAAGGAACATGCAGAAAGGAAAGAAATGAGAAGGATAGTAGAGAAAGAGAAGACATAGTTCAGGTATGTTGTACAGGCACAGTGAGCAAGGAAAGATGCGTGACGTAAGAACTGAAGCAAGCAAATCCAATCTAACATACCCTATAGCCTCCTATGTATTCCTGATTCCTTTGCAGAACTCTGCGTACGTCAGGAGGTCGGTTAAATGTGACAAAGGCAGCTGCAGTTGTATCGTTGGTGACAATCTTTAACAAAAAAGTGAAATCAATGTAAAAGCGAGTAAAAGCTAGAGAAACTAGTTTACCTTCATTGCTTTTATACGAACAGGACTTAGCCACTCCTTCAAGTTCTTCTGTTTTATGGAAGATGGCAAGCCAGTGAACAGCAATGATAATTTTGTGTCTCCTGCATAGTAACTTTTGAGGTAGCGTCACGACTATCAATAATGAAGAAAATGTAGCAGCAACAAGTACCTGTAATGCCCTCCAGCAGGAGTTTGACCAGGTCGTCGTTTTCGATAAGATTCTCAGCGGTAACCTTTGTTTTCTGGAACACATTTCGTCAGAAAACGGCACAAACAACAGAAAGAGAGACTAATCCGAGAATCACTATTCTCTGTTGAGGCTACTATGAGAATGCGTGAATGTAATGTAAATCTTCACAAATCAACAAATAAATAGCAAATCACCATACTTTAACCACTTACAGGTGAAACTCGAAAACAGAGGAAGCAGTACTCAAGTTTTCACATTCATAAATAGCATTATTAATGATTGAAGAATCGAACCTCTCTATCCTTGACACCTTGAGCTTCCAGAAATTCACGATATTCTGGGTCGACCTTCTCTTTCTTCTTACTGGGTTCAGAAGACTTCGTAGCGTCTCCGTCGTCTTGCTCATTTTGTTTCTCATTTCCGTGTTTTCTCTTGTAGGCGCTGGAATGGATAAAGCTTGAGGGCAGTGATAAAAACCGAAAGAACTAAGGAGTAAGCAGAAAGTGCATGGAAAAGGGTTCAATAAAAGGAATGGTGAAAGTGGTATACCAGGGACAAAAAGTTCAGTCCGGTCAGCCAATGGTCTTACCGTAATTACCGGGCGTAAAATAAGAAGTGTTTCGTGCATTACAATATTGGGAACAAACAATTTAGTGACCAGGGTCTATAGTCCTTATGCGCAATCGGAAGAAAGTTTTCGAGCGCGCTGAGCCTGCGGCGCGTCCCGCTTGTAACGACGGTCTGGCGCCCTCGAACAGCAGCGCGCGGACGCTGGACCGCTGTTACAAGCGGGAAGTGCCGCGCACGCGCCGCAGGCTCTGCGCGCTCGAAATCTTTCTACCGATTGCGCATAATGACTATATTGTAGTCGTAACAGCCACCTATCAGTGCTGATCTTGAGTTCAGAGAGGTGGTTTTGACCCACTATGCTCAGGAATAACGGTACTACTATACTTTCTGCTGAGCGGACTGAACTTATCATCTTATTGACCAAAAATTTCTGAAGCTCTACCTGCTATCCTTCGAGTACTGACTCCAAGCACGAGGCTTATTCGCATCGCCAAATGGTTTGCATTCCTCTACCTATCAAAAATATCATGAAAAATCGGGTAAAAGCGTAACAAAAAGTGCTCATAGTTCCACATACATGCAAACGAGAAGAACCCATGTACGACTGGTTCGTTTCCTGCAGTGCTTTCTTGGCATTTTCCTCACTGTCGAACCCAACAAAGGCAAATTTTCGAAATTTCCCCTCCTTGGTATACTTCAAGGTGCAATCGCTTAAGGTACCGTACTTTTTGAAGAACGACCTCAAGCTTGCCTCTGTACAGTTGGACGGCAGGCTTTTTACTATTAGTCGCGTTGTCATAAATAAAACCTGTAAAGGGAAACAGTGCTGGTTTGAATAGAGGAACTGCTGTGAGACAGTCAAACAACAAATGGAAAATTAGTTCATTTTGCCCTGCAGTGCAATTGTTCAAAACTTATTTGCTCATGCTTAAAGAAAAAAAATTGCAACAAAGAAGAAAACTCTAGAGTAAGGAGCATAGACAAAATACAAATTAAAAAGAAAGCAATGCGTTCAAAATTCATCCCACGTGTTTAATGACTTTTCTCCGTACTTCCTGCGTGTGTAGTGCGACATAAAAATACTTTCAATACAAAGAAATCCGACAAAAACTAAATAAAGCCTCCAAGAAGAAAGCAAGCACGCAAAAAACGAGGCCCACTAATCTGCACCGGTCCCTGCAATGATCTCGCCGTAATTGTGCCGCAGCATTTCTCTGGACACTCCTCGACGAGAGAAAAAAGTGAAGCAGTGAGAGATACGCCGCAAGTTTCCCAACTTTCGCATGCTCTTGGGAGGCATCTTTTAATTGTAAAAGTGGATTTTGTGGCCAATTCAGGTACACTAGAAATCTTCTCATCCGAGAACTGGATAGCTTGGTAGATGCTGCTTGGGATTGGGATCAGGTACAGGAAATAGTGCCCTGAAACACATCAGTGATTCTTGTTCTCGTGAAGATGGTTGGTTCCTGATTTGCTCGCTCGAAGAGTCCAAAACAGAGGGTCACTGACCTTTCGCGAATTCTGAGAAAAACCGGAGAAGAAAGTTGTATCCTACTCGTGGATAGCACTTAAATCTTCCAAGGCTTCGCTTCTCATCAACTGTCCTTGAAGTTCTACAACCAGCAGATGAGATAGTGTGATACTATAGTGTATCCTTCCGTTTAGCGCTCATGTGTACTTTAAACCATGCATATTTATGATGTAGTGATCACTCTCTCGAACAGAAAGGTGGCGGATGTGGATTGCACCGGCATTGGGACGAGACGGGGTGGATCAAGCTCAGGGATAGAAGGTTACTCGTATTCCCCCCCCCTCCCCCTCCCCCTCTTCCCAGCAAGAAGAGGAATTCTCTGAACATGACCTACTCTTACTTCATTCATGAGAAAATCTCAAGCTATTCACCAAATGTTTTGAAATGGGGACGCTAACAATAAGCATAATTCACAGAGGACAAATTTATTTTTTTTCGTGCATCCGACTACCAAGCATTGGAACATTGTTCTTACCTAGTTGAACTAGATTACACTTGGGATCCAAGAAATTGGAAGGTTGAAAAACCCTTTAGCCTCTCCTCTTTGCTCCTCAGCAGTTGTACTTCTCATTCCTTTCTGAAGTCCGGAATTTCAAATTACTCCAGATGGATATTCGAATTCGAATATATCTAATGCACTATTCGGTGCTAAGTATAGTTTCTATGTTCTTTTATTTAGTATCTTCTGTCCTGCACATGCAGCCATTCCCAGCCATAACTGCACTGGATGTTTTGTTGCTATGGTTACCTGTACGCGGTTCCAAGCTCGGGTCACCTGCGCTATGGTCTGAGTATTGTTTTTAATGCGTCCTGTCCTCAACTGGATAGATAAGGTTCCAGAAGATGAAGGTCACGAAGGCGGGTGGGTCCTCTTTTTTTAAATTTTCACTTTTTCTCACCATTATTTCCTTTTTATTCTTGAGAATAGCAATGATTTTTGCATGATGAAACGTAATAATCTTTAGAGTGTTGACCAAATAAAAATCGAGTGAATTTGATGTTTCTGTCCGCTCAAGATGACCAAAAGAATAAAGTTTTTTATATGTTTACGAAAACAATAAAGACTATACCAATCTCGGGTGCTGTTAAACATAAGGATTCATATGAACAAATTTCATTAATTTGAATAAGAATTCATAGATCCATCCGAAAAATCGAACATTCCAGGAACACAGAGCTTTACAGCATTTATTTTCGTTCACCTCAGGGTGTAAGGCTTTCCCTTTCCTGAATACCAATATTTGTCAATTCATTCGAAATCAAATACTCGAATACCGAATGTCCTGTTTCAAATGCGATGATAGTTGAGTATTCGTGCACATTGCTTGTTTTTCTCTTGACCCTCTCCAATTTCTGTGCACTTTCTCGTGCTCTTTTTCTCGTGCCGTTTCTCCAGCTATCTTCTCCAGTGAAATAGGTTACAGAACACAGTGATATCGTGTGGATGTTCGAGTTTTTTTTTTCTTTAGCAAAATGCTCCAAATTTGCTGCTGTAGCTTCCTATTGTCATTGATTTCGTTCCAATTCTGCTACTTGTGAACAAATTCTGTACTGATTGCAACTTTTGTAGGAGCATTTGAAGGAAATTTGTGGACATTTCGAGCGAAACCTGGATGCAACACCCTTATTAGTACATTCCTCTAGATTAATTAATTTATTTTCCACATCAAATGAATCGCAGCTTGGTGCAGTGTCCTTTCCAGCCAGGTGTGGAGCGTTGTACCTGGAATGGGCGGTGCGACTGAGCTGTGATTGGCGGATTGCATAAGCTGACCAATTGCGTGAGTTGGCCGAGACCACCTTCCCAGGTAAAACGCTCCAGACCCTTTCCAGCCGACGCCACATTGTTTCAGCTTTAATTTACTTTGTTTAGGAAAGCATTTTTAGTTCCAGACAACACTTAGAGTCTCCTTTCCAGCCCAGTGGAAGTTTCCTTCTCCTTTTCAACGCACACAAAGAGATCTAGAAAATCCAGGGATACTCATTTCATTCCATGTTGACATCTACAAAAGCCTCAGCCTAAATTTCATAGCTATAAATAGCTCATAACAATGAAGATATTATTGCAGCTTTATTTTCTACATTAGAAAATACGAAGCTGCATTAGGTTTATGCGCGCCCGTTGCCATGCACAGTATAAACAATACATTTTGAAAAAAAAATTGAAGGAATTTTTTGTGAGCGTTGCCCATACGCTCCAGCCAGCCCGTTGCTTGTGTCATATGTGGTGTAGATGGTGTGATGTGAGAGGGATGCGGTGACGACGCCGCTTACTTCCCGAAGCGGAGGAAGTTCGGCTTACGGCCGAATCGCAAGAAGTTCGGATCGACTGCACGTTTGCCGAATCGGAGGAAGTTCGGATCGGCCGATGCTCGTCCTGAAAAATGAGCTTTTTAGGACATCGTAGAGATGATTTCTTGGCGTTTAGTTTTGAATTAAGAGGTATTCTCCAAGAGGAGGGAGTGGGCGTGGCCACTGACATACGATTGGCTCAATTGAAACTCCCTCGTCCACCACATTCAATGTACATAAACCTGCTCTGCAGCTACGTATGGTACTGTGGTACTAGACAGGTTATGATTGGAGGACAATGAAGCCATTTGAATCAGCCAATCACGGAGCAGTGGCAACGCCCCTTTCCCACCACAACGCATTTTGACACCTTCAGAGGAGCCTGGTGAAGTTTTATAAAACCTGGGAAATAAATTGGATCTAATCGAGTAAGAGCAATCCTTTAGCGACCCCAACATATCCAGGAAGTGTCCCAGTGTTTGTTTTTACTTCCTCATTATACAGCCACCCTCTTTAGGAAGCTCCTCCGTTAGCATAATTAGGGAACAAGCTGCGCCCCACTTCTTTATTCTCGGATCTGTGGTCATCATGACGTAACGAAGGGGAGAAGCTAAACTATCGAGTTCTCTCAGCCCCAAATCAGTCCTCAAAAGTGGGAGAAAATTTCAGAGATCAAAGATAAATCACCCACCAAAACGGAGGAAATTCGGATCACCAGCGGCTTTGCCGAATCTGAGGAAGTTGGGTTGATTTCGGCCGAATCGAAGGAAATTCGGGTCCGAGCCTTTCTTTCCGAACGTGATGCCTGGAAATATAACTGTTCCTCTTCTGAATTTCTAGGCCTGTACAATATAATTTACTTCTACTTGTTTTACCTTACCTTTTATCTTAGTTTTGTGGTGAGGATGAAAATCTTTTTTGTGACCATGACATGGTTTTTCTGTTTTCCTCACTTATTGTTCATTAACCAAATGACTCACTTCTGCCATAACGCATGAAGTTCGGTTTTCGCTTCTCTATCAGTCGAAGAGCTTCGTCGGCGTCTCCATTGCATGCATCTCCTGGAATAAATCGGAAAACGATGTCGTCGCGGATACTTTGGGTCCAGTGACATAAGTCATTGGAGTTTCATTACTATTGTGTAGGCTTAAAACAAAAACCTCTAACGTGGGTGGTTTTGTGGAATTCATTTACATTTTCATTTACGCAATTCATTTACATACAATCCCGTGAATTATTTTCTGAGAGATTTAAAGGGATTTTCTTGTGAAAGGAGATAGGAAGAGAACTTCTAGAGTTAAAAATCAAATCTTTTATACAACCTATTTCACGAATATTTTAGCACAGAAGTGCAGTATGTTTTATAGCCTCTCGTCCACTTTGTGCGAGGGAGGAGTTAGTAGCCCCCTGGTTCTTCTTTGTTTCTCTCTGGCATCAAAAAGAGGTTTAAATGAATTTCCGCATGAAATTATAGAATTTTTGGCCCTCTGGTAAAGCCTGGGGATCCACCGCTGTAGATTTTTTTGTTTCATGAAGCGAAAATAGCCACAGTGGCAGGTATTGCGATGCGGCAATTGGACGATAGTTGGGTCCCGAAACGATAACAGCTACGGTGTCCTATTATTTCTTGGGACAGCATGCATCATCGGGATTACCCCAGGTAAACGCTTCAATGGTTTCAACACACCACATATTCACCCATCATCAACACGAGAGTCAACATGCTTACCCTGGGTGATCTATCCAAGCCTTGAAAATATCATTGGTTTCTTTTCTTTGGGAACTCTAATTGCTGTGGACAGGGCTAGATATGCAGTAAGGTTAGCAACGACCTTCAAATTCTAAAAAAGGTCACGGACTTTGGTGCAGATTACAATAATTTCTCTACTATTTGTCATACTAGACTATGTTCTGAGGATTTAACATTTCCGGTCTTTCTCAGTTTTCCAAACACTGTCGGTTCCTAAATTTTCCTCAAGCAAAACTTCAAAATTTCAGCAAATATTCATGATGTGAATGACAAAATGAGACAACTTTTGCGCAGTGACAAGTGGAGCCACTGCTGCACACGTGGACGAAGGCTCGACTCCTATCCTGGGCCAGGAAAAGCCTTGTTTCCGTCACGGTTGGGCAAATAAATCCATGAAGACCTGTCTGGGCCAGGATCAATCCGTCACGAAAGCGAAATCTGTCTGGGGTAGGATTTATAAGAACATGACCAGGGAAATCCAAGTTAGCAAATCGACTCTGAGGCCCTTTGGCTCGAGACATTAGGTTCTAGTCAGTAAAATAACTAATCAGATCCTTGATTTGTGGGGCTAACGTTCCATGAATTACAGCTCTGGTAGCATTTACCACGTAAATTCAAGCGGTTAACTCTCTCTATTCATTTCATGGCTCTATAAGGTGGTGAAGTCCGAACAGGGAGTGACTAACACCCACAACTTAATTTTCTAGCTTTTTAATGGCGAAGAAATGTGAAAAACTCACCTAGGTAACTCATGACCTCTGCTTGCTCCATCGGTGAGAGCATATTAAAGACCATACAAAAATCTGATTGGTCGCCGGGTGAACAGCACTCGGCAGACACCTTAAAACACAGCTTTATCAGAGGAAATCAGCAAATGCGGTAAGGGTATCCTCAAACAGACCTGTGCAACGGCACCAAGGGCTAGAAGCAACCCTACTTGCAGCAGAGTTGGCATTTGTAGTAACGCGGGCCGCTAAGCGGCGAATTCTTATAAAGCTGGCTTAATTCGGTTAGAGACGGCCGCGCCATTCGCCCAGATGCTCCCCCCTCCTACCATCACCTTCCCGTCGGCGTCGACAATGAAAAGTATAATGAAATCAGTGACTAGCATCCGCATGCACGGTTATGGCTCGCGGCCAACTGGACACCTCCTCCTTCCATGGGTTCTCAGGCACGGGGGCGAGCGGCTATAAATAGCCTCTGGAATTGTTTATTCATTCACTTGGTATTACGTCATTCAAGATGGACAGTTGTAGATGAGCCCGGCATCGCGTGGAGGAGAAAGAGATAATGTCGTACTATCAAGAGAATTTTAATAGGCTTTTCTTTTTTTCCTGGAAAATTCTGATGTCATCGCCTTGACAGCACCCCCCCCCCCCATGGAGCTGTCCTTTTGGTTATTGCCACCTTTTACCGCTACCTGCATGACAACGACGAGTGAACAGAGAAAAAATTGAGCAAAAAGGCAGATCCAGAAATGGGAGTCCACTTTCTCCAGATTATGGTGATAGTTGTTGGGCAAAGAATACGAATTATATCTGCTTTGAAAAAATGACAATGCTTTCCTGGGATTCTCACAGCAGTTTTTCCTTATCATCGAATGTTTTAAATTCCGACACTTTGGGCATTTTGTAAATTTATTGCTGCTCTTTTTTTGAAGAGATTTTCGTGGACATTTGGGTTACCTGGCCCTTATTTGTGAAACTCAAACATTGAAAATGCTTATTCTGGGTGATTGGAGGGAAGGATAATCTCATGATCCCCCATGGGTAGTAGCTGCATATAAACAACGTCTCATAAGGGTAAACACGTTGATGAGCGGCAGATAGCGGGTAAATTTACGCAGGTTAGCACTGTTACCATCGGTAATCTTGATGATGAAGTGACTGAAAGGAAAATAGAAGGTTCAGGGCGTGAATATCATTGGAAGAATGCGCGATCACATACTCATAGGTATGTTTACCGATGGGCAGTAGCTGGGCATAGATATGAGGCCGCACTCATTACTGAGATTACCCAGGGTAGAGCGTTGCCACCCCACAAATTCACCCATTGTCAACACGGACGTCAAAACATTTATCGTGGGTAATCTCATTGATGCGTCCAGGGGCCGCAGGTATCTCTGAGATTACCCAGGCTAAACGTGTTGACGCCTTTGTTAACCGTGGGTGAATTTGTAGGCTTTCAACACATTTACCCCTATTTATCTCAGTGATGCACGCCGACCCAGTGCCTCAATGCATCGCTGAGATTTCCTAGGGTAAAAGTATTGACACCAGTGTTGACGATGGGTAAATTTGGGTGTTCACATGTTTAGTTTGTGTAATCTCATTGATGTATGCGGGTCCGGACCATTTTCACTCGTGGGTAAACATAGTAAGCGATGTCAGGTAAAGGTTAGATTTGGCTACGTTAACACGTTTACCATGGGTAACTTCACTGGTGCATTCAATCCCTGGGAAACCAAAGCAAGGTAGCTACAACTCGCTCGAAATTTTCTATGCCTCGAACGAATGCGTCACTTTTGATATCAGATGCAGCTTGCCTCGTTGAAGTTACCCAGGATAAAGGTGCTAACACGTTTCCCAAATTTCGGTAAATTAGCAGCATATTGAAAAGTTCACCCTGGGTAATCTCAATGATGCCTGTCGGCTCTATTGGCAGTTTACTGAAGAACCGAAGAGTGTATTAGACATACTCGGTTTTCGAATATTCGATTTTAAATATGTTGAAAAATGGTACATTCAGAAAAGAAAGAGAATAAATAAATAAATAAATAAATAAATAAATAAATAAATAAATAAATAAATAAATAAATAAATAAATAAATAAATAAATGAATAAGAACTCTAGAGGGTTAGAAGGAGGGCTGTAGCGTTTTTTTCTTAATTTCTGGAGCGTGTGGTTTTCCAGATAGGCTCTGTAATTGTTCGTTGAATTACTCAAATCTACTAGATTTTTTCATCGGACATTGCTCCAGGTAACAACCCGGTTTCTGGAAGGATAACTCTTTTAATTCTTCACCCGTGATGCAGTATTGGGATCGTAATTACCCGAAATCCATGCTAAATTTCCGTGGAAAATTTATTTATTATAATTGATTTTATTAATTAAATTTATCTATTTATTATATTTATATGACTTTCCTTTACCACGGTCGATGGTCTGCTTAGCGGACAATTTGTCAAAAAATCCCATAGACTTCCTTCTACGTCAGTCTCTTAATGCTTTATGATGTTGATTTCCCCATGAGGAAAATGCGTCGCACCGCAACGCATACTTAACCAAATCCTGAAGCATCTCTGGATAATCGTTTAGACACTGCGTATACGATCTCGCTTTCAAACCGGACGGCTCAGAACTTCTCGTTGCCGCTGACAACAAAGTGATCATCTACGATGGGATTGATGGCACTTTGTTACAAGTACTAAAAGGTAGCTGGTTGTCAGAGATCAAAGATCAAAATTTAATGAAGTGTGGTGCTAAGGTCACAAGGACCTGGTCTACGCGGTGGCATGGTCACACGATGGAGAGACGTTCGCCTCGGGCAGTGCGGATAGGTCGGTGATCCTGTGGACGGAGCAGCATGAGGGGACGCTTAAATACAGGTACTAACTGCCACTTTGTTCACAAGTTATTGATTTTTTGACTTGAGTATGTCAAAGAACGTTTAAACCTTTAACGATCCTTATTTTAGTCATTCCGACGCAATTCAGTGCCTGGCCTTCTCTCCGGTGACGTCACTGCTCCTCAGCTGTGCTATGGGAGACTTTGGTTCACCTTTTTCCTTATCCACTTTGGTTACTTTTATCCAGCGTTGTCGTTATAGTTACTATCACCTGTTATCTTCAGCAATATGGCAGCGATGAAAAAAAAAATAAAAATTAAATTTGGCTGGGGAAATCCAGAATAAGACGCACATAACTAATACAGCAGACGTAAGAACCAGACAGAGCAAACATTTTTAAACATAAGACTGGTGACATTGGGCTAAATTTGTCCAACATTGGGCTAAATTTGTCACAACAGGTGTCCTGCTGGTGTTCCTACTTTTTTTCTGGTTTTACTGATTTCCTGGTTTTTTTTGTTTTTTTTCTGTTTTTTTAAAACTTTGTTTTGATTTTACTGCTTGTAAAATAGTGTGAAATTCCAGGACTATGGTCCGCCGACGAGAAGAACGTCCAGAAACAGCGCATCACTGGACGATGTTCTTCCTGTGCTTGGAGTCGTGATGGCAGTATCTTTGCCATCGGAACCCACGACGGATTTGTGCACATCAAGAAATCAGGCAACTTTGTCAGTTTATCGGCTTCATATGAACTTTTTTTGAAGCGTTATAGAAATGGAAAATAGAAGAAGAAAAGAGATAGGGACAGAAATGGGAATGAAACAGCCATTTTGAACCGGTAGACATTCTGCGAATTTTCTCGAGAGCAACTTTTTTTCTGAAAAGCAGAAATGGAAGCAAAACAGAAGCGATTTTCGGAGGGTTACTTGTAAGCAGGACGATTGCGTGCCTGCAACTTACCTTCTTTAACTGTGCTTTAATAGACATGTTACCCGTGAATTACAGTGTGTTAGGGGACCTATGAGCACTCTTATCAACCAGGAGTTTGTCTTAAGTCGTAGTTTCATAGATTTCGTGAAAATGTCTAAGCTTTGTTTGTCTTGTTGGTTGGTTTAGACGGATTCTGCAATTGTTCACTTTCCTGCTTTGTTTTTCTCTTAACATGAGCGCACCATAAGTACACTGAACACATAAATAAATAAGAGGAAGAGGTTGAGGGGAGAGGAGGGGTAGTCTTTTGTTTTTGAAATGAAGTGTACAGCAATAAATTTGGAGCGGTTTTTTCGTTCTGAGAGTTACTTTCTTTTTAACTATTATCTCTGCTAGTACATACCTTTTATTATTAAAATACCGTCGCAGCCGTTGATCCTGAAAATTTTCGAAGGATTCGCGTTATTCGCAGGATTTCAGGTATTTTCACATAACTTCTTTAAGAATGAGTAAATTTGAAAAAGAAAAGCACCGTGAGACTCAAAATTCATGCAAAAAGTTGCCGGAAGCCTTCCTGGACTACCCGAAGGAGATCACGGGGGACGTCGTGCAGTGAACCCCGAACACTGCATCGCAGCAACTGCAAAGCAGAAACTGCGCTTAACTTTGGATCTCCAATGGAGTGGAACCAGCGACAGGGACGGCTTGCAATCCGCCGCTCTAACCACTGAGCCATCCGGGCTACTGTAACAGAAGCTTGTTGAATAAGTTCCGCGGTCGTACGGGTTGGAAGCAGAGTATATGCAGAAGCTGGGTGCCAGGCAGGGTCCGAACCCTTGATCGCCAGCCCGATGACCAACCGCTCTATCCATTGAGCTACGCCTGCATGCATTAGGTGTTCGCGCGATCCACTCGTAAACCAACCATTTTGCCTATCCACACTCAGACTTTCTCAGGCATTCGCTCGGGAGTCCCGCCTGACAAAAAGCTTTCTTATCACTTTCTGCTACTGAGTCATCCGGGCCATCTTTTGTGCGGGTGATTGTTGAATACGGTCGTAGGGGTAGACAGCGTAGTACTTGCAAAAGCGTGGGACCGGGCGGGATCCGAACCCTTGACCGCCAGGGCGAACAACCGCTCCAACCACTAGGCTATGCGCACACGTCTTAGCACTGTATAATATTTCCGGGACAGGCAAATTGGGTAACTTCCAGCAGAGCGACGAATACGTTGCGAAAATCGAACGACCAGGTGGTGAACCAGTATGGGCGCTTCGTTTCTGTGCACCACGACCTCAGGATGATGGATCCAGGAGATTTTACGACAACGAGTAGGTTTCTCTCCAGGATTAACTCAGGAAATTCGTGAATTCTTCATAATCCAATCTATTTTCCCTTTTATTAGTTTTTCTCTTTCCCGATTAGTCCGATGCTGGATCTCAGTGGGAAACGGGGTAATTTTGTCTTTTTGCTATGACTAAACGGATTCTGAGCTGTTTCTGGCATTCACGTCTCAGTTTTCGTGCAGGTTTCGGAGTGATAATGTATCGGCAGGGTATCTATGACATCTTTACGGATATTCTTCACATTTTGCAGTCTGTCTGACAGCAGGCCTTGCGGGAGGTTGGGTAAATCAAAACCCAGCCTCCAAAAATACGTTAAGATTTATTCAAATCTTCAGACCTTCTTCCGAAGTCCTCGTTGTCACTGACTGGAATCGCCGCGTGGGCTTCTATGATCCAGAAGGCAACCCCGTCAAGCGCGACGACATGGTACTCAACTACGACCCGACATGTGTGGAATTCATCCCGAGCGGGCAATTTTTGCTCATCGGTGGTTCCGGGCGACAAGTCACCCTCCACACAAGGCTTGGTGGGGAAGAGCCTTACCTTAAAAATGGGTAAAATCCTTACCCCGTGCTTTGCAGGTACTGAAATCGGCACCGTGGCTCAGATGGACACCTGGGTGTGGTGTATCCGTGTGAGACCGGTTTCGAATCCCAGTACTGTCGTTGTCGGTTGCGTGGATGGTACGATCGCCTGCTACAATCTCATGTTCAGCACCATCCACGGGCTCCATAAGGAGAGATATGCCTTCAGGTGGGGTTTATACTTTTTAAAGGTCATCTAATTATGCAGCCGATGCACAGATCCGAGGTGCAGATGGTTGTCCTTAAATAGTCTGGATGCAATTAGTGACTGGCTAACGTCATTATTTTTCCGGATTGGGGCTCCTATCCAGATTCGATGGACAATTTTCCTTTTATGGGGAAAGGAATTCAAATATACTAGAAGGTGCTCCAAGACTACTGCTTGATTTAGGGACAACATGACCGATGTGGTTGTCCAGCATTTGATCCACCACACTATGACCCGGATCCGATGTCATGACCTCGTCAAAAAAGTCGCCATCTATGGACACAAATTGGCCGTAAGCATCTTCCTGAACTCTCTACCCGCCTATTTTTCTTTCCTGACATATCCTTGGTCATTTTCCAGGTACAACTCTCGGATCGGCTTCATATCTATCGCCAAATCAAAGGCGATGGAGAGAATGAGCAGTTGGAGTACACCCTTAGCGAACGGATCAACAAAGCCTTCGACTGCTCCTTGCTGGTTAGCGGTCCTCAGGATTTTTGAGCACTTTTTCACGGATTTTATGCTTCCAGGTGGTGTGTTCCAACCATCTAATACTGTGCGATGAGCGTCGTCTTCAATGTTATGACCACAAAGGTCTCAAGCAGAGAGAATGGCAACTTGAATCCGCGATAAGGTACATTAAGGTAGGTGCATTACTGGCTTTTCCAGGATAAAATCCATAAGGCCTTAGCTTTCTCTTTAAGGTTATCGGAGGGCCGCCTGGTCGAGAAACCATACTAATAGGTCTTCGTGAAGGCCAGGTTCGTTGGCAGATTTTCTGGATTTTCCACATAAAATTACCTATTACATACAAATGTACTCCCTAGGAATGTTTCTTCAAATTTCGCTCTTCTTGTTTTTTTCCTTTTTACCCATAGATTGCTTTCTTCCGTTCATCTCAGCTGCATAGTCCCAAAGACACCCTACCACCTTGGAATCATTCTTGAGGTTTTCCATGACAAGAATCTCCCAGAGCTGCTGATCACAATGTTATATGCAACTCCGTGAAAAACTGCCAAGAAACCCATTTACGAGCCAAAGTTTTGTGGAGACTGTGGGCGGAGCCAAGGAGAGACTTCTAGGTTTCTGCATTATGCACTGTGTTGCTGGCCGAGAATGAGGTGCTCTGCAAACCCTGCTAGGGAATAGATGGCGAGGAACTCCCACAACAGATACGAATTTCCTCAAATGGTGCGCTCCCGGCATTGCGTTAGTGAGAATTCTCGTCCTCAAGCCTTGCCCCGCCCCCGGCTCCGCCCACAATCTCCCCAAAATTGGGGCTGGAAAATGGGTTTTTGGCAGTTTTGCACGGGATCACGTATACCCTTGCGGTCGGCAGCTCCTGAAAATTTTTTTCCATGCGGAAATCTCAAAAACGATTCTGTTGTGGACGGTGAATGAATGAACGAATGAGGGAATGAATGAAATGAATGAATGAATGAATGAATGAATGAATGAATGAATGAATGAATGAATGAATGGATGGATGAATGAATGGAATGAATGAGAGAGTGAATGAATGAACGAATGAATGAATGAATGAATGAATGAATGAATGAATGAATGAATGAATGAGTGAATAAATAAATAAATTAATAAATAAATTTCAGGTTTGCAAGCTCTTTGTTGACAACCCCTTCCCAGTGCAAGTGCTGAAACTAAATGGACCAATAAAATGTATTGACATAAGTGTGACCAGGTGGTTTTGTTTCCTTTCTCCGTGGATTGTTCTGGTTACAAGTCCCGAAAACTCAGGAGACATATCGCCGTCGTTGACGATAGTGGACTGTGTGTTGTTTTTGATGCAAACACGAAGGAAGTTCTATTTGAGGTAGGGTTCCTTTGAATTTTTACGCTTTCCTCAGTAAGCTGTTGATATTTTTGTGCCATGATTTGTTAATTTTTGTGTTTGACCCACTTAATCTTCACTCAGGAGCCCAATTGTAATAGTGTGGCGTTCAACAACGACAATGAGGAGATCATTTGCTACTCGGGTAACTCAAAACTCACGGTGCGAGCCAGAGGGTATCCAGGACACCAGCAAAGGATGTTTGTCAGTTTTTTCTTCGTTTGCAAATAATTTCTCGAAAAGAGGAGATATTACATACTGTTTCTTTGTTAGGAAAATTCCTCTAGCATTCCTTTTGATATGTGGGTTAGTTTCATCTTGATTTTCTTGTCATATGCTTACTCAAAATAATAAAGTAAGGCAATCTCAGACTCTGATTTTGATTGTAGTTCCATAACCTTGAATGTTAGCTACTCAGAGTTACCATGAATAGATATAGGGAACGCCAAAAGGTCCAGCTGAATGCAGACCAGTGCCGCGGCGCGGCATAGCGCTCTAGCTGTATGGTGCCCTCCTCGGCCGACTATGCTTCCGTCATGCTCTCTAATACTCTCTACCCAACTCTGCCCGCCCGCAGCAGCGTCCGCATTCACCTGGCCGTTTGAAGTTCCCAGTACTTGCACCGCTTGTAATTCTTGCATCACAGAACAGCGCCCATCTGGGCTGCAGCGCCGCGACACCTACGCGACGCGGCAGGCCAGCTGGGCGCTGTGGTGGTAGGGCATTGCCGGTATTGTTGTTTTGCTTATGTTTCTACCCGAGCATTTTGGAATGAGAAGAAAGACACGAGGAAAATCGTGGAGAACACCACCCGACAACAGCGGCGTCGAGCTGTTTTGCAGCGCCGCGCAGCGGGTGCGGCGCGGCAGACCAGATGCGTAGTTTACTGTTGTGCAAAGGTGATTGACTGGCACTGTAAATATAATAAATGTATGAATTGTAAACATATGAACGAAAGTATATAAAATATAGAAAAATAAAGTATAAATTACAAAATATAAAAATATAAATAATTAAATATCCACTAACTGCACTCTTTTTCCATTTTCTTCCGCCTTCGCAACCTACGTACAAGACACTTGGTTCCAGGGTTTCGTCGTGGGATTCTCTGGTAACAAAGTTTATTGTCTACATATCTATGCCATGCAAGCAATTGAGGTGCCATTCTCCAATCAGCTCTATCAGTACATCGAAAACAAGGATTACCAGTAAGTTCTCCCTCACTCACTGTCCATTTTCCACTTTAGACACTAGGGTATCAAATTGGCCGAGTATAGGAAAGCCTACGACCTGGCTTGCCTCGGAGTGACCAGCGAGGATTGGCAGATCCTCGCCAAGGATGCCATTGCAAATTTGCAGTGCGAAATCGCCAAGAAGGCGTTTGCTCGCTACAAGGACTACCGCTCGCTGCAACTTGTTCATGAGATCAAGGTTTCTTGTATTCGTTTGTTCAAAAATGGATGAATTTCCACTCAGGACGCGTTTATACTCCAGGAGATGATGGCTGCAAACGAGCCGGAGTACATCGTTCGTGCTCATGTTCTCTGCTACGAGGGTAAGTTCCAAGAAGCAGCCGCTCTGTATCGTGCAAACGGCGACGATAACCGTGCTATGCAGCTTTTTACCGATCTTCGGATGTTCGACGAGGCGCAGGTAAGCGAGAGGAGCGGTAAGCTCAGCTGATCCTGGGTAAACTAACAGTTAAGAAATTGGCAATTCTCTAGGTCACCGGATTTCATTTTTGGGAAACTTTGCCACATATTCACGTATTGATTATTTGAGGACATTTCTAAGGGCTCAGAGGTAGTTCTAGGTCAAAAGGCAGCCATTTAAGTGGAAGTTTTCGGGCCGGCAGGGCTTGCGGCGCGTACGCGGTGCGTGCTGCTGCATGTTTTCGCGTGTTTTTATCTGTTTTTGACTCCGTAGAGAGCTGTTCGTTTTAGATAGCCGCTAAAAACACTTACCTAAGCCTAATTCTGATGAATGGCGTCCTCGAACAGCTTTATTTTAATAGAATTTTGTTCTCTATAATTTTGGGGTGTCCTCGAACAGCTGAGCGAGGACGCCGGACCGCTGTTACTAGCGGGACGCGCCGCGCACGCGCCGCAAGCTCTCCGCGCTCTAAAACTTTCTACCGATTGCGCATAAGGACTATAGTAATTATAATGTGTTTTTCTTCAGGAAGTTATGGCAAGCGCATCAGGAGAGACGCAACGCATGTTGATGCGCAAGCGAGCCGACTGGGCGCGAAATTCGAACCAACCGAAAATCGCTGCGGAAATGCTTATTTCCAGCGGTGACCTGGACAAAGCTGTCCAGCTGATCACCGAGAACGACTGGATGGATCTGTATGACTGGAAAATTAACAGGAATCGATAGGATAAAAAAGGTTATTCTTCTAGGGCGATAAATGTGATGAGAAAGCTGGAGCGAAGCGACGTGGACAGCCTTCGTCGGCTTGCCAGCTACTTTATCCGGAAATCCGAATTCAACCTGGCCGCTAGGATCTACGGAAATATCAACGACATAAAGGCAATGGCTCAGATGCACGTGGCGGCAGGACACTGGACTGATGTGAGTGGTCATGTGGCTGCAGAACTGTGAGATTGATAGGGCGATGATGAAATCCTAGGCGTTTGCAATAGCCGATCGTTATCCGAAATTCGTTGAAGACGTCTATCTGCCGTATGCGAGGCATCTTGCGGAACGGGACCAGTTTCTGGAAGCGCAGAAAGGTTGATGGAAATAATCCTGGGATCCCGAAATGGAATATGGTGGTGTTTTTTCAGCTTATCACAAGGCGGGTCGGGACCAAGAAGCCTTGCGGGTCTTGGAGCAGCTCACTGGAAATGCCGTCGACGAGAACCGTTTCGCTGATGCCGGGTGAGCTATTTTCACGCATGGTTTTTGATCATTTTTAATTATTTATTATTTTTTTCTAATTTTTACGCTATCAGAACAGAGGGTGTCAATCATTTTTGCACACTTGAATGCCAGGCCGCGCCGCACCACCCGCGCGGCGCAGCAGACCACCTACGCGTTGTGGTTAGCGGGCGTTATCGGGCTTGCTGCGCATTGAACACGCAGACATAGAAGTAGCAGTAGAAAAAAAAAACAGACGAAACAGTAGTATATGCTCGAGAACTGTCTATAACGCCATGGTGGCCGACCGCCTCGCGTAGGTGGTGCGGCGCGGCCTGTTTTTCGGCTCTACATTACCGATCGAAGTCTGCTGTAGTCATTGCACTATTCGTAAGCTAAACACCAGATGTTTTTCATTAGTCAACCCTCGAAAGTAAACAAATTACTTTGTAACAATGGTATATACCTTGATGGTTCTTCTTAGGGATGATGTCCTGAGTGTGGACCACATTTACCCCTTCTTTTCCTGTCCCGGGAAGCCAAATAGTGATAGTTGAACAGTCACACAAATGGTTGAATCAAGCCAGTGTGCGCAGTTCGCATACATGATTGAAATTATCCAGGGTAAAAATGTTAACGCCATACAAATTTACCAACCGTTAACACGAACGTCAATACAATTACCCTGGGTAATTTCAATTATGCATTCGGCCCGAGTTAA
Source organism: Ancylostoma ceylanicum (assembly GCA_000688135.1). Taxonomy (NCBI): domain Eukaryota; kingdom Metazoa; phylum Nematoda; class Chromadorea; order Rhabditida; family Ancylostomatidae; genus Ancylostoma; species Ancylostoma ceylanicum. Next base: position 49,821 of record JARK01001730.1, on the reverse strand, counting down.
ATTGCTGTTGTTCTCCTTATTCCTTGAATTTTTAAGCAATAAATATAGACAGAGGTAGCCACGATTGACCGACCACACGCGACGCATTCCCTGTGCGGCGCGGTAATGTTGCGTGTGCGATCTGAACCCGTCAGGCATATCTGCGGCTTTTCCATCCTTCCTTCCGCGTCTCGATGTCAAGGTTGTATGCGTCGCGTGTGCGTTGCGTTTTACCAGTCCAACCTGTCTGTCCCGCCCTATGAATAATTATCCTTACAAACTTCAATTTTTATTTAGACGATGAAAAATTTGAAAATATTTTTAAAAATTGCATATTTTTTTCAGTTACTACCATTGGCTACTAAGCATGCAGTACCTCGAAAGGTCTAAGGACAATCCCTCGCTTATCCCGAAGTATCATGCGAGTGCCAAGCTGGCTGACGTCTACTACGCATATGATGCTATTTTCCTATACTGCGTAGGTTTTTTTTACCCTTCCACCATATCCTGCTTGAAAATCATAAAATCCTAATGTATTGCATGGAAATACGGCTTGGAGGTATTGCGCGTAAAAGGGGGCGTGGCTAAGTCCTGCGACTGGTTGGAATATAAGGGCAGGCCAATCACGATGGCCGGCTAAGTCACGCCTCCATCAACAGCGCTGCACAAGTACGGGATCTGGTTGGGTTCAGGATCATGAGGTTACCCAGGGGACCGTGTTAACACCACGCAAATCTATGCATTTTTCACACGGGCTTCAACACATTTACCCTAGGTAATCTCAATGATGCACCCAGGCCCTGGGTAATCATACCCGTGGTTGTGAGGTTACAATTTCTCCCAGTTACCCTTATATTTTTACCGTTACCGCCTTAATAAGCTGCACATGAATTGAATGTGTTAATTCATTCGCCCTGAACTCGTCCCAACGAAGGGCAGGGTAACTCGTCCGGAATGGAAAATTTGGAGAATTTGTTCTGTTTGACAGTAAAAGTTTTTTTTTCCATTCTAGGTTTTTTTAAAAATTTTTTCCTATCCCGTTTCATCCATAAACCCTCATATTACCCATGTTCAGAATCAACCCTTCACCCGCCACAGCCCTGAGACCCTTCTGAATATGGCCAGGTACCTCTCTGCTCAAGAACCTGTACCGAATATTTCTCAAGTGTAGGTTTTTCTGGATATTTCCTTGCCCATTTCCCTAAATGGCCCTATCCTTATTTTCAGTCTCATCAACTACACTATGGCTCGCATTGGTCGTGAGCTCGGGGCCTATAAATTGGCCAGAGACACTCTGGATCGGCTAGGGAACCTACGCGTCCCACCTCGGCTCCAGAGAGATGTCGAACTTATGACAGTCAACATCAGGGCGAAACCGTTCTCGGATGCTGAGGATCTGCTGCCTGTTTGTCACAGGTTTGGCCTTTTCTTGTCGGGACCTGCATAATTTAATTTTCTCAACAGTTCGTAATTCCAGGTGTGGCCTAAACAACCCTCTAACATGTGGAATGAACTGTGTTCACTGCAAGACAGCCTTTGAGCATTCATTTGCCACTTTCGGTAAGGAGACCCTTTCGGATTTTTTTTTTGCTTTTGGTAAATGAGTTTTTCCAGAGATACTACCTCTGATCGAATTCACCGTGGATGAGGATATCCCAACTGAAGAGGCGGTTAGCCTTGTGGAATCTGAGCCACCGTTGTCCGACTCGAACTTCAATCCTTTCCAGAACGTCTCGGTTTGTTCAGATTACATAACTATGGGGCTAAGGGTATAATAAATATATTTTTTTGTTCAAAGAAAGAAACCGAAGGAAAAAAGGAGAAGGGAACATCTAATGAGGGTTTGGGACAGCAAAATACTGCATTAATTTGAAAAAAAAAAACTTAAAGGAGGCCTAAGATACATCTCCCTGGATATTATCTATTTAGACATCAACTTCTTGATCGATTTTATCGATTTTTCTTGGTATGGTTCCAATCCAGATTGAAATGTGCCCAGTGTATCAAAATATGATGAAAAGTGAAGTAAAAATTATAGGAATATAAGCCTCTCGATCGCTTTAGCAGTGGCCACAATGATTTTCTTGCATATCGATTGACGACGGCACGCTCTCGCGCTGTTGCCGTCGTCAGCCCCTGCGGCGCGGTCACGACCCACGCCGCAACGCGACCGCGCCGCACGAATATGCTGTTGCGGGGGGTCGCGAAGGGCGTGGTGGGACTACTCGGGGGTCTAAGTTGGTCCTTTAAACTCGACACATTGGAGTGTAGCAGGGGATAACTTCCTGTCCATCTGTTCCACTCTAGTTCTGGAAAACTCGTGCCTCATGTCACGCAGACGTCAGCTCTCAATCAATATCCATCAAAAGCATGTCGCTGCTGCCGAGCATGGTGACCCAGCGCTTCACTTTTAGAGAAGTATAGCAAGAGCCTTAGGAGCAACTTTTTGGCTGTCCCTGATAAAGTACATTCCAACGTCAAAGTCCAGAAATACTTCCAGAAAATATTAAGAATTCCTGGAAAATAAATGTACATATTTTATTTTGAAACATGGTTCTGTTGAAAGGTTATTTAGAGTGAACACCAAACGGTCGTAGACAAGGGGCGGGACCGCGGCGCGTGCACTCTGGTTGTCTGCTGCACCTCTCGAGGCAGCGAGAAATCAGGACGTATCGGTTTTCCTCTGTGTCTCTGCCCAGCAGGCCCGCTGCTTCGGTGCAGCAGACAACCAGAGTGCTCCCCCCCCCTTGTCTAGGCTCGTTTGGAATTCATTGTATATCTTTATTTATACCTTTGCCTTGTAGGGGTAGAGGTAACTGGGAAAGACCTGGTATTCTCCAACTTAGTAGCCTACAAGTCACTGTCACAAATTTTGTGGCTCCAGCTATGTAATCAGTGTCCAGATCTCGTGAAGAAAGAAAAATTGATGAAGTGCTGAATAGGCCTGGCAAAAAGAGGACGCGACCAGTTACACAAAGAGATTAACTGCCGGCGATGTGCTGGATCCTGAAGAAGCCTGAGTAGCTGGAGTTGAGTAGCCGGTGAATGGCAACATTACTAGTGGCTCTTCGAGGATAATAGCATCGTTCCCAACCAGCTGGCAGCCTATTTTTCTTGAAATTTCTAGAAAAATACCCCTTTTGTGGCCTTAGTCCACATCTGTCTAGATTTGCAACCGTACAAAATGAAGGGCTCTATTTTCCAGAAAAAATCCACGGACGTACGCCTGAATCGTGACGATCTGACACGCCTAGAGAAAGGGCAAGTGATTATTCTTCACCTGCCAGCGCCACTGAAAACTCGCTTTTTATTCAACCAAATGCCGTCGATTTCCGTGTCCAAATGCCCGTCGTGCAACAAGGTTAGTGCGGGCGGCTCGGTCGATCAATATTGTAGCCGGCGACAGATCGATATCGAGCTTTTGCAGGTGTTCCACAGTGACGACTTCGAGATGGCCGTGCTGCAGGAGGGTCACTGTCCGTACTGTCGCAGCGTGCAGGAACGCGTTGACAACCCGTACGCGTTGGACGAGTCGTAACGTGTGGATTTCGTGCCAAATGTCCTAGTCATTTTTGAGCTACGAGTTTTTTTCTACTATCGGGGTGAAATTTTTGCTTTGGCTACATATGTAATTTTATATTATGATGTAAATAAATGTTGCCCCTGGATCAACCGGGGAAATCCTGTATTATTGATGCTGTATACTTTTCATAAAGCACCTGACTTCCAGGATTTCCATGTAAAAACCGTTAAAAGTGTAATATTTATACAGGTAGAGGTGCCTGGAGGTGATGAATCGCTTTAAACTGGCTGGGAACGTCTGCTGGATGAACAGCTGGACGTGTGGAAAAGCGCGTGTGGATAATGTGGCTCGCGGCAACAGTTCCACCTATTTTCAGCCGCTGGAAACGTGACCATTTAAGCTTTTATCCCTCGGTCCTCCGAGGAAACCTAATATTAGATTAGACGTCGCCGATTTCTTTGTCCTCTGGCCTTCAATTTCATGTGCATTTTTACATTTTGCTTACGTCGAGAGTCATTCGTTGCTGAGGATTGCTGGATTTGTTGTACTTGCGCAGTACTTTGTAGGACTTAGTGGAGTTCTTAGTAGGAGGTACTGTTAATCGGACTAAAAATATTCTCAAGAAGCTCCCTTTGAAACTATGCTTAGACAAAAAGTTAAAATTGGGATGCTCAGGGCGTTTTCGAGACTTCACCCGATTAAATTTTCGCGCCTTTGCGCCAAATTCAAACGCTATTTTTCTCGGATCCGGTATTATTCTATTTTTATTCTACATATTACTACTTTTCTAGTATTTACATGTTTTCTCATTTATAGCAGCAATATTCCTGGTGATGCTACTCTATTGTTTACATGTTTACAATGTTTATTGTTTATTGCTCAGTTATCTACGTCTTTTGGTAATAATGATCACATTTGTTCTCCCTCGAGATTTCCTGTTAATACTGCATTATTGTGTGGTAGCTATTAGGAGGTAATACTTCCGTGTGGAGTGTCCATCATTATGATGGAAAAGGGGCGTGGCCCAGCGACTCTTATTGGCGCATTCGAACCGCCCGCCACGCCCACCAGTTCGAACTCTTACGGCAACGAACCCGTAATAAATGGTGTATTCCTGCGAGGAGCCATACAAGCTCGAACAGGTGGGCGTGACGGAATGTCGATGCACCAATCAGAGTCGCCTGGTTACGCCCCTTTTTTCCTCACGATGGTGCAGACCCTTTATTGCGAGAAATTTTTTAGAAGAAGTGAATGAATAAATAAGTAAATAAATAAGCAAGAGCATCCAATAGTCTCCTGCATAGAATTACAGGCTTGGAGGTCGAGAGCCGGACAGCACTGGATTTTTAGTGGTATACTTTTGGATATTCTGCCTACATTCTTGGATATTTGGAAAACCTTAGGAAATTTCCACGAATAAAGGACAACTTTTACTATTCCGTTGAAATTTTCAGCAATTTTTTTGTTATAGCGTGGTAAATTTGTTAAGTCTCGTCAGATGGAATTTAATCTCAAGTTATCCTTATTTCCAGAAATTGCTTGATTATTGGGGCCTGGATGCGTCATTATAAGCATAGGTAATCTCATACCTATGGATATTCATGGGTAGCAGCTATACATAGGACCGAACAATGCATTAGATACCTATCGATTTATTCGAAATTCGAAAGTTCGGTTCTCAGTGAGTCCACAGTTCGGATGTTTAAAAAAGAAGAAGCGATAGTTACCTTTAGGAGTGATAGGCAAGCATTTAGGAAGGGTAAATTTGGGTAACATGTCTACCATGGGTTAATATGTTTACCGTGGGTAACATCAATCATGAATCTGGACCTTGTTTATGTCTTGGTTTTGTTGATTGTATTTTTGTTGTAAAACGCTCTTCTTATCTACCACGTTTCTCTCAAGTTCTGTTTGTGGCAGTTGACCGTTTATACTTCACTTGTTCGCGGCCGGCTCACTGTTCAGTGCTACATATTTGCTAAAACTTCAGTAATGCAGTAACAAGGAATCTCTACCAGTTTATGCTCCCAACAAAGCGTACACGTCGTAAGCGACAGTGAGTCCGGGAAGAAGTTCAATGTTTGCGCTTCATACTAACCACAAGTAATGCTAGAATCCTGAGAACGAGCCGGCCAGTCGCTGCCGCTCAAATCCCCACCGAGCCGCGGCGGCAGCAAATCGCACGCCTCGATAGCTCTTATTTTAGCCTCAGCGCAAATATTTCTGAGATGAATCTCGCGTCATCTTCATGACAGCTCTACGAGTCACTCGTTCCTTGGATTTTCTGGAATTTTCCTGCATTTTTATGTGGAAATAATCACCTTTCGTAGGTCAGAGACATTAAGGTATCCTGCTTCCTCCGAGAACTCGATTATTTAAAGAACTGGGCATTCACTCCTTTCGGCCATAATTATTTGTTCTAATAACCGCATTGTACACTTGTGGCCAGATTTCTCGTGTTGTATTTGTATTTTGTACCTACCTAGCTGAGAAAATAACCTTAAAAGCGACAGTACACAGGAAATGTACGCATTTACTGGGCTGCTGTCCTCAGGGAATTTAAGCAGTACCAGAATAAGTATGTAGTAGCGCTTACATGTACAGAACAAATATAGAACAACAAGGACAGTGCAGCTAACTTTAGTTTATACTTGTTTATTTCAAGTACTGTAATTATTCGAGCAATTTTAATCCTTTGGGTTTTAATTTTGAGGTTCTTTTCTTAGACTATTCATCCAATTCTTTCTTGCTAGGGGAAAACTTGCCTTTTTTGGTAACTTTCCATTCTTGATTTTTCTTTGGCCAAATTTCCTAACTAGTAGATATTCATAGAGGTGTTAAGTGAAGCCACTACAGAGTTATCATTACTACTGGAAACCATTGAGATCCCCATCTGGAAACAACTTGGAAATTTTCCACAAATTATTGAGAGTTAAGGTCATACTACGGGGAGGGGGGAGGGTAAGTTATTTCACAGCGTTTGCTCGACTATTTGTTTGTCAGACATCCGTTCTTTGTCGCACTTCTTTCTCTACCCATTAGTGTAAGGTTAGAGTATTTCTTAGTTCAGACCTGATACCGTAGGAGGCAACTGCTTTGGAGCAGTTTTCTCCGAAACACATTTTCGAGAAATGCGCGTTATTGTGGTAATTTTTCCTGCGAAATCCATCCAATATTTGGAGAGATCTTTACTGTCCAGGCATATATTGAAGTAGAAGAAGTGCTCTTTCCTAGTATGGCTGCGATTTCGTATAATAGATGCGACCCCCCAGTATTTTCTATTTTTCAAAAATTTTTTAGTTATTATATATTATGAATATATAATAATATAATTATAAATTATTATATATTAGCGATTTTTAAAGTACGTAGAAATACTTTTTTGGATTAAATTAATTTTTAAAATCAATTTTTCACTTATCAAATTTTATCAATTAACCTCAACGGTAGTTGAGGTAGTAGGAGCAGGTAGTCCAGTAGGTAGTCCAGTTGTCAAACATGTGTCTGTCGCACACTCTACGAACTTTTTGTAAGCAGTTGGAGTGACAGAGAAGTCCTGCTCGTGCTCAAACAGGTCCAGGGTTCGATCCCCGCCCAAGCCTAATTTTAGCAAAATGCAAAAATGGATGTGGGGGGGGGGGGGGGGCTCAGACGTTAAATATCCATGTGTTCGAACAAAGTCAAATCATCGCAACCATTTTTGGAGCGGTAAAATCAGTGCGTGATTGGCTCTGTTTGACTCGGAGTTAGAATCGTACACATGTAAATGTATGATTGTTTGTCACGAATTTAAAAAGGGTTGACATGTAACCTAGGAGAATGGCTCAACTCGTTCTGATATCAGGAAGATTTGCGCTTTCTGGTGCACTACTTTTCTTTCTGAAAAACCTGATCTATTCGGGTTAAATTAGGGTGTCAAATCGTTGGTAAAAAGATGGGAAACTTGCCATTTTTACCAACGGTTTACCATCAGTTTACCAACGGAATAACACCCGAACCAGGTCAGCTAGAGAGCTGAAATTTTGCAAGGACATAGAGCTCGACCTGCTATTTAAGAATAATATTTAAGTTTTTGTCATCCTTGACAAATAAGCAGAGAAAAAAACCTTTGAAAGATGACCTAATTTTTGGCAAGTTCGGGAGAGTGCTATTATTCTAAGGCGAATAACTCCATTGTTATTTTGTAGGATGGAACAATTTCCATACATTACAATAGAGGAAGATTTGCTCTTTCAAATGCACTGGGTATCTTTTTAGGTGGGCTTCTTATTTTGGCATTCATTCAGTGGCAATAAACCTGGAATTTAGCAAAATTTATGGTCATGTTACATGTAGTCTTATCGTCCTAAAAATGGTGTCAACGAATGAGAAGAAGTGGGATGTTGCATAAAGATAGGGTTATACTCCGAAAAAGCTCCTGCACAGTATTGGGACACTATGTGCTGTCCGAAGGTGGTAGGACACCATCTATTGAATTGCATTTTGAGCTGCACCATTATTGGACCCCAGCATTGGATTTACAGCCAAAAAAACGTCAAAGCTTAAGGAAAAATGCTCACTAAGGATTTTACTTTTGTTATGCTTCTTATTAAAAAGACAAAATATGCTGGAGTGTTTGCACCGCTCCCGCGAAGAATCGAACCAGGGTCTTGTTTGTGGAAAACAGAGCCTTTACCACTGAACCGACGCTACTCACTCGATTCAACACGTTGGTGATGAAACACTAAGTATTACATTTATGTTAACAAAATAATGTCAATGTTATGGAAACTATAGCTAACTACAGGAAAATTAAAAATTAAATTGTACTTCCCTATCTTGCTGTCATCATACCACCCCGGGAGTGCAGGAGTGGCGACCCCTCTGGCACTCCACGAGGCGACCCCCCCTTGATAAATTACCATTGTACGCTCGACCCTGCTTCTTCAGTTTGGCGATGTTTATCCAGGTACCATCCACTTCTGTCTACTATTACTATTATTACAATACTATCAAGTGTAAGAAGCACAAGGCAAATTGTAGGGACGCCTTCTTATGTCAATGCTGAGAACTCCGAAAAATCCTCACCATTCTTCCTACTTTCCCCATCTTTTCTTCCTCTCTAGATTTTTCTTCGATTTTCGACATCTGCTCATGTGCTTAGCACGTCTTCTTGAAGTATGAGTTGTTCCAGCGTACTTTCTCATGATTATATTTAATAAATTAACAATAAAGTAAATTTTCTACGCTCTCAGCCTTGCAAGTCGAACCTCTATGTCCTAACGGTGAGACCAACTCCTTCCTGGCTCTTACCTGGAGCAAGCGAAACTCTCCCGAACAGTTGACACACCTATTTATCACCACAAATCTCTTCTGCATCCGGTGCACACCCCCACCAAAGTTGATCTTCACTCATCTTTTTGAAGTTTTTCTCACAAAACCTGTCACATTAGTGATCGAGTGCTCTCAACAGTTGATCAGCTGTTCGGCTTGAGAAAAGTGAAAAAGAAAAATAAGAAATTATTCACTATACAGAGAGTGCTTCGAAGGATACCTTATGCAGATCGATGGGTCATGTTTCAGTCCTTAAATTTGTCTCTGCGAAACCGATACCTGTGGAGACAGGCCCCACTGAGGTTCGGTTACCGCATGATGTGTGCGTGTTTCTCGTGAAACGCACGGTATCACGGGATTTGTGGCTTATAAAAAATGAAATAAAACAGAAATGAAATTGAGCCAGTGGTGAGATTCATGATGTTCCCCAGGAAGGTTACCAGTTGACGAGTTTTCCGGGTAAAAGCGAGTACGGTCTGTTCGAATGATTAGTTACAGAGATCTATGATAAGTTATGGGAAAAACAGTGAGTTTAATCAGTTCTGGGAGAACTTGTCCAATCCGGATGAGTGGGGAGCTGGGAGTCTTCCCGGAAACGTTCGTGAATCCCGACACCATTGACTTTGGCACGCCATGCGTGGTGCTTACCATTTTGATTTCTAAGAGGAAGCCAATTTCCTGGAAGACTCGGACTTTTACCTTAGTTTCTCTTGTTTAGCAAGGATAACACGCTGTTCTAATATTATTTCTTAGATTTTCTTCTCCTACTTCGTGGATTGTTTTATATTATTATCTATTTTCTTAATAAACGTAAAACCATAACTAACCAGACATACAATTCTCCTTCTCCTGTTGAGATGCTCCAGAAATTTAAAGGATTTGAGTTCCAACTGCAATAGAAATGAGAATTTTAATGTTAAATCGGCTTTTTCCCTAGTATTTGCAAAAGCGGTGATCCGTGCGGGATCCGAACCCTTGATCGCCAGAGCGACGATCAACCGCTCTAACCACTAAGCCATCCGGGCTGCTTTTTGTGCCGATGTTTACGTTACTGGGAGGATTTTTAGGCTTCCTGCTAACCAAAGTGGGCTATATTCCCAGGCAAAATGGGTTACATATTACCATCTCCACCATCATCGTTGACCGAAAAGAAGGTCGCTAGGACAAACTATACCCATATCGTCTGGAGAACTTGTGCACTTCGGAGTAGCAGGTAGGTCAAAATAATCCTGGGAATAGAAAGAAGAATGAAAAAAATCTGTGACAATCTCGCATCGGTTCAGCAGAACCAAGAAGATTAATCTTAGAAATGTCCTTGAATTCCAGATCAAGTAGATCCAGAAATTTGCCGCAAAAAGGAGCAAACCTGGGTAAAATGCTTGTCTCTTAATAAATAGAGATATGTGCTCTGTATTGTTTTTTCAGAGGTAGAGCGAGTCCAATTACATAACCTCATTTTCCGGAGTAGGAGAGGGCGACGTAGAGGTCAGACAGATCTGGATTTGGCCTGTCTGGGAGAGCTTTTTGGATAATTATCAGGTTTTTAGCCCAGCAACTGTCATCGTATATTTTAATTTACTTCCTCTTACTTCTAATTTACTTCTGTGTACTGCTAATAAGCTGCTATTGTATTGCTCTCACTCGTACGAACGCCTGTTCTCACCCAATCGTAAAATCCAAGCAAAACTCACAAGCCCCGTCACAAGTGCGGGTTTTTGCCGCGCTCCTGACGACTGACCCCCATCGTCCGGCCTGGACAACCCGGAAAAAGTGCACGGGCATCGGCCGGATGAAATCGCCGAAATCGGCCTGGTGAGAGGGGTGTGTGGGGCTGTGTGCCGGATTTTATAAACTTCATAGCCGTCGGCAGTTTAATTGCACCAGATGCATCGCACCCCACTAGCGGCGAGCCTCGTCGGCACGCGTAAAGCGGCGTTTATTTCCGGCACCGCCAGCGCATGGAATCCACACCAGCGATGATCGGCCTGCAAATCTCACACGGTCGCTAATTACCGCGCTCGACGGGCCGTCTGTGCTGGCACTCTGCTCTTCCCCCTCTTCCCCTAGGGCCCTTAGGGGCGCTAGGGGCCCCCTAGGGTCATCCCCCCCCCCCTGCCTGGGCACCTAATTCATTCTGCCAGTGTACCAGCTGCTGCTGATTGTTATTACAGTGTGCCATGAGTCCCCTTGGAAAAACTGATGGGCTCAAGTCAGCTAATATGTTTATGAGCTCGGAAAGAATCCGAGAAGCAGCATTTTCATTGATTTATTGCTCCTGGAAAGTGGCTGGGGTATCCTTAGTGGCTTCAGTAGTGTGCTACAGGGTTTCTAGCACTCCTTCGTAAATTTCAACCCTTCCGTTTACCTGGAGTGGGCGAGCGCTCCGGGCGAAACTTGATGTTTTTCCTGAAATTTCTAATTGCGACCACCCACGGGTTGATCAGAGGAATTACGTCTATTTTTCTCCATAAAATTTGTCCACCCTTACCGGACTTTCCCGAAGAATTGAAGCTGGAAGTCATAGTAGATCAAAAGGCTACGGTGACTCCATCGACCCCATGGGTTTTTCGCTCGTATGACTGCCCTAGGAGGCAATTATACCCATTGTCGATCTGGCATCAAGCTTTTCCAAAAGAGGACCGTTAACGTTAATTCGTTATTTTCTCTATTCCTTCTTTTCAATTCATTCATTCATTCATTCATTTCATTCATTCATTCATTCATTCATTCATTCATTCATTCGTTCATTCATTCATTCATTCATTCATTCATTCATCCCATTCATTCATTCACCTCATTCATTCATTCATTCATTCATTCATTCATTCATTCATTCATTCATTCATTCATTCGTTCATTCACCTCATTCATTCATTCATTCATTCATTCATTCGTTCATTCACCTCATTCATTCATTCATTCATTCATTCATTCATTCATTCATTCATTCATTCATTCATTCGTTCATTCACCTCATTCATTCATTCATTCATTCATTCATTCACCTCATTCATTCATTCATTCATTCATTCATTCGTTCATTCACCTCATTCATTCATTCATTCATTCATTCATTCATTCATTCATTCATTCATTCATTCATTCATTCAATCTTTCATTCATTTTTTCTCTCGCGTCACTTTTCTCTATTTCTTTCGCTATCATATGCATGAATCCTTTCAAAATGGGTACGACTGCTATGCACCACTTTTCTCTCTGCCCTTTCTCTGTTTTTTTTTCTTTTTACTGTTTTTTTTTCCAAGGAACTACGCCAAATCTTTGTGGAAGCAACATTAGGCACGTATTTACATACATACTAAAAATAATAGATAGAAATCATTCCTAGGAGTTAGAAAAACACGAGGATAAGAATCACTGTATTCTGAATAGAGCGACTACTCACATTAGAGCGCGCTTTCATCATACTTATAACCTACCAGTTATTCTTGCCCTTCAAATCCCCGTTTTCGCTTCTCAAGTCTCTCCATTTTGGGCTGTTGCTGGGTCCTAATTTTCGGTGGAAATATGACTGCACATCGTCTCGGGTTTTGTCTGGATAAGTTACCTGCGTACATAAACAAGAATTACACGTGTACCTTGAGTTACCTGTGTACATAAATCTGTCTCGTCTGCCGCAGTTTATGTGCACCAGTTTATCTTCTCTGAACAACTTGTACTCGGCTGGCCTTAGCAACCTTTCTGTGTGTAGCAAATCCGTGCTCGGTTCATTGCTCCAAGTACATAGATGTCGAGGTAATCATAGGGTATTGTTACGAGTGAGTTATGAGTCGATTTATTGATTTATTGATTCACCTGCGAAATGAAGGTGATGAGAAAAAAACTGTGGCAGGCCCGTCTACGGACACTTACCACTCGCGCGCGTAGCGTCAGGCCGTTTTGCCTTTTTGAACCTGGAGAAAATTGCAGATCATGTTTCGAAAGGTGCCCTAACTCATTCTGTCCGATTATTGGTCGTCGTAGATCAAAACTGAGCAGTGGGTCCTGGATGAAATCCTGAAGTAGCGGTTTTCGGTACAGTGTCCTACCGGGGCCTGACGCGCACTGGTGGTAAGTGTCCGATAATCGTGGCGGGCCATGGTTTCTGTACTGGGTCATGTTTTCTGTATTGGGTCATGGTTTCTGTAGTAGACAAATGTGAATACTTCGAGATCAGGAATTTGACCTCTTTACGTAAAAAGCAACGGAAATATTAGTGATTCTATTCATACCCAGTGAGCAGTTACCCTTCTTGCCAGAATTAGAAATCCTAAGCTTTACAAAGGAAGGAGTTATGAACAAATGTTCAAAGGGTTAAGACCTTTTTTGGCCACTAATATAGATTGGATAGAGCTGAAAATCTTAATATTCATCGAAACACTACTCAGTTTTACTTATCTCACTAGTTAAAGAGATGTTCATTCCCCAGGATCTCACCGGGCCTCCCTGAATTCCTTTAATTTCTTCTATTGACCACTGTGATGCACACCTGGAGTCGGCATTCAACGGCGATGAGACACTTTTTCAGAGCCTCATTCATCGCCCACCTGTTCATATCATCGGCATTACCGTCTCTTTGTTGCTTAAAATACGAGAGAGTTACACCTCTATATCATATCATCGTTATTCTTCTATGCTGTAGTCGACATTGAAGAGTTTATGGAAAATTACTTGCTAGCTATGCCTTCAATTTCTTATAAGGAAGTAAGTGACGTGCGTAGCGAATACCCACAGGCTGGCCCAAAAACATAGTAAACAGTTCGCAAAATTACGTAGTGCATAACTACACGGCAGGGTAAAAATATGGTAAACATCTCGCAGACATCCTTATTTTAGAACTCTTCTAACCTTGGATCTAAATTTCACCCTTAATTTAAATTTAATTTTGATCTCTACAAAGCAACTTTTTTCGAAGCTTTTGAACTTTAATTTAAGCCTCCAAGCTCAATTCAAAATTCGACCGTAAATATTGCTATTGTGTGGTCCTACAAAAAGGTCAGTCCTTGAGCCGCATGCATCACTGAGAATACACTGGGTAAACTTCCCTGCCTTGCCATCCATAGCGTTCCACCCATGACCTCGTAGAGTTCCGATTGGTTTACATGTTTATATATTCTCTTTATGAGCGATTTTCTAGTTTTGACTGGTTTTATATTCTCATCATCTTGGAAACCTGCTAAAACCCCCCCACTTTACCTATAGTTACCCACGGAGTAACATGTTTACCCTGGGCAATCTCAGAAAGGATCCAATCGCTTATTGCACCGCTGGCAAAGGGGGCGGTGCCGCATTACTTGTTAACCCACGTTGCTACTCGTTAACCCAAACACTAACCCTTCAACGTTTACACGTATCAAAGAGGGTTAGCCAGTGATGCGACGCGGCCCCGCCCCCTTTTCCAACAGTGCGGCCACGTCTGGCCGTCAATGTTTGTATATTTACATATTGAGATTATTGCTGTGCTTTCGATATTTACCCTATAGAATTGGGAATTTTTTTACCAAGGTTACCAAGCGCCTCTGGGCATTTGCTACCAGTTGCTGGAAGATATATGCAAACCAGTGGCGGAACCAAAAATGTCCAGCAAGGTGAACAGGGGACGTGGAAAAAATAACCCAGGTCTTTGCCACTTTGGGAATTGGATGGAAAAATATCATAATTTTTCTAGAATTATTGAAATATGTAGGGCAAAGGAATGGGTATCTAGGAATAAATTTTCAAATTATAATTACCCTGGATGTCCATGTATTAGAATGTAAGAAATAATGAAAATGACTGTGGGAAAAGCATTTATTACGTATCTGCTCGAAACTGCACATAAAAGCTTTTCCTTTCAATCGATCGATTTTTAAAAAAATTTTCTGTGTCAAACTAAGAAATCCTTAGCGATAGAAATTATTTTTATTTAATTGAATTTATTTCAAAAATTCATTTCATTGTATTCTCAAGCTATTAGAACCAGCTCTGTTGCGACTTCATAGCTCATAACCCATCCATCACCAAGCTGACGTCAGTTTTTCTGGATACCGCTGCATTTTTCCCACCCAGTCGAATTTCCAGTGGCCCGCTCACGTGGAGCCACCGGATGCCACTCGAACAGTGGTGCCCATAAACTTTATACGCAACAATAAACCACGATGCTATGCGTGTTGTGAAGGGTTTTCTAATGAACACCGCCCCCTTGTAACTTCGTGGATCGGTTCGGCTGGACCATCATGGCTCTTCTGGATGAGAGAACTTCCGGCGTTCACCTTCACCTTTGTTTGATCTGATAACTCTATGCCAATCTAGGTAGTGTTCGATGGATAATTGGATTTTCCACCTCATCAGATCCGAAACGAGGTGGTTTTTGAACGCGTCGCGGTCAGTTGTGGCCAGCTCACCTCTTGAGCCGGCCAATATCCCTGTTTCAATCTCATCCCAGCATTCGCCATGCCACGATTTTCTGGACGGGTTTCAATATTTAGACTTTTCTAGCTTCCTTTCATGATGTTTTTTTTTTTCACTGAAAGAGCATTTTCCTTGTGAAAATCAACATCATCCAGTCTTTATATTCAAAGGAAACCTAATTAACTTGAGTTTTCTTAACCTTTGTAAAAAGTTTTTTTCAGTGGAAAATTTCCACCCAACAGCCGCTGAGGGAAAGGTTGGTACCGTAATTGGTTTGGAAGATTGCCAATATGATAGATCAAAAACAGAAACAGACGGCTTCTCCCAGTGATTTCGCTCTATCGTCTGAGATATGGAAATTTTCAGAATTTCAAGGCTTCCGACAAATTTTCCCACTAAGACACAATATTCTAAAATTCCAATGAATTTCCACATTTCCTTGTATATCCCAAATCTGGACAAACTTGTCCACTTGGCTATTTTGAGAGTTACCTTGTGGTAAATTCTAGAAACGTATTTATGCTGATTCACTATCTTTTAGCTGCAATGGAAGCATATGTGGCTAACGAGGGGGGGGGGGGGGGCGTGGAAGAAAAAGTAGCACCTCTGCGACTTTCAGGACTCGGATGGAGGAGCACAAATAGCAAGAATATTGAATTTAATTTTAAATTTACAATCAATATCGAAAATTTGGAAAATATTAGAATGAAACTAAACAATTAAATATAAACTATTATAGTATAATAGTACGGATTTTTAAATTATTTCATGAAGTATTTTTTGAAAAATTCGGCGAGAAATTTTCTGGTGAGGATCCCCCCCCCTCTCCCTACACCCCCGCTGCTCTGCCTTCATTTCTCACTGGAAAATTAGAAACTCTCTAAGAAAAGGGTCACAAGCATGGAAAAGGTTCCAGTGCAAGAAAGTTCGACTACTCTGACTTTCACGCAAAAAAAAACTGTGCAAAAACCCCAACAACGCTCCAAGTTACAGTTTCGAGAAGAGGAGTCTCGAAGAGGAAGCTGGAAACTACCTATTCAGTGCTTCTTTCCATCTCTTTGCATTTGCACCGCTGAGTCGAGCAGACACTACATGGATCACTTAAAAAACAAATCGTAAGCCACAACTCCTCTAAGTGTAAACTGACGCTTCGTTGTTTTCAATGTTCAGCGCTTCCACGTTTTTTTTCTTGTTTCTTCCTATTCAGTTTTTATGGCTCGCTGATGATACATTCCATTATACTTGGAAAAGAATCGAGCTGATGGAAAAACGTCCGTCCAAAACTCGGGGGCAAACAATTTTTTCAGCTCGTTGATCCTAAAAGAAAACTAGGGGGATGGGGGAGGGTGGAGGAGGCCCGTCGATAATGTGAATGTCCCGAAAAAATTGGCAGAGCGTTCTACAGACATTTTTTTTGGATTTACTTCAACCAATCTTTGTTAAGGTAGCTAGCTATGAGACTCTGATTTTATGCGAAAGCAGAGCGTTCATAGGCTTCCAATGCGCGCGGTCAGCGTGCGTTTGCGTTGCGGCTGCGAGAACTGGCGAAGGCCTTTCCTTGGGGCTAAGTAGCTTATTTCGATTGCGGTTTTTTTGAAGATTTTCGAAACTTATTGTAAGAAATGCCCAGGTTTTACGATAGCAGAACATGGAATATTTGGATTTACTGTTATGTGGATATTGTTTATTTATTTCTTGGGTAAAATTCACCACAACAAAAACATAGTATTATTCTATCTAGTAAACATCTAAGGCGCCAGAAAGACGTCATTATAGGTAAATTACAGTCCACAGGTTCTTCTACAGTCATATATGCATACTGTATACCATCTATTCAAAAAATGTTGCGTATTAGACATGGTAAAAATCTGGTGTTTGGATGGAGAAAAACGAGGCAATTCGTGCTGGATGCGTGCGTTAGTCGCGCGTCAAACGTCATCCATTTGAGTAGGGTTTTCCACGAAAACTGGTCATTGAGCCAAGTAAATCCTGGATGTAAACGCCAGCTAAATAGATGAATCAATTCATTATTCTCTTGCTAATTGTCCTTGATGACAATTTACTTCTGCTTGGACCTGGTCCTTCAACCATTTTGCCCAAATTTTCCTCACTTTTTTCGCCGTAAGATCCAAGAGCACGACTAATTCTGGTGTCGCCGGTGCCAACCTCTTCACTGCCGCGACGTCGTTCCTGGCATGCACGTAACGTATCCGGTTGCTGCTTCGCGTGTGGACGTACCGGCGGCGTCACGACCACCTTCGCTTCACTGTCGTCCAGCGATACGATGAACTTCCGGCTTGTACACGGAGCTAGCGGTTTTTTGCCTGGAAATGCCTTCGCAGTTGAGTAAAGATGGGTGTTCTAGCTTTGTTTGTGCTGATCTGTGGGCGTGGGTAGACGTGTTCGATGTTCTTACGGCTGCTTAGTTCCACATGGGGAATTTTGCTGGGTCCTGGGTAAAATTATATCCAGTAGCATGTGCTCCTTAAGCAAACAAGTGCATATAATAGAGGTGCAATCATCTCTCTTCATCATCTCTCTTCATAATCATTTCTCTTCCTAGATCCACCAAGTTTGGACGTTGGTCCTGTGAGACAAAAAAATTACAGGACGTTGACATCTAAAGCGACTGCAGCTTCGGTTATCCGTCGTAATTGTTCTTTTTCTTTATTTCTTGTCTTTCCAATCACGAACTCGTCTGCTCCACTTCTTGAAAATAAGTTCCTCGTGTGCATACCCTTATCATCCAAGGACTTCAGCCTTTCTCAGGAAGAGGGCACCACTAGGACCTCAACCCAGAGGAATAATCTTCGTGCTAGTTCAACCCACATAGAGCACTGAGGTGGACAGTTCGTTCCAGTAACCTTTTTACACTTCTTTTCCACTCTTTTTTGTTTTCTTTTTTATTTTTCAATTTCTTTCAATCTCTGTAGATGCTGTGATTTGCTAGGATGTCGGATTTTTGCGTACTGGTCAGTTGTGTCTTTTTTGAGCGATGTTTGCTTTTATACCTAGCTACATATAACACTCTTGTTCGATGAAAAAGGTAGACTTCGCAGTTTATTCCACCAATGAAGCCGTGGGCGGAACCTCCCATGCGTGCGGTCAGCGTGCGTGTGCGTTGCGGCTTGGGGAGCTAGTGGAGACCTTTCCTAAGAGTTAAATGGCGTAATTCAGTTGCGGTTTTTTGGTGATTTTTTAAAACTAGTTATCGGACTCTGTGGCAGCTTTGCTTTTTTTAGCTTTTAATTTCTATATATTATACTAACCCTGTTTCATGTTACTGTGCCTAACAGCTTCCAGAGACGATGTTCTGTTTTTTGGCGGCTAAAGTCCAGTTTTATCCTTTAAATGTTGTCTAGTATGTCTGGCGTTTATGTGGCGTACAAACGAATAAATAAATAAATAAATAAATAAATAAATAAATAAATAAATAAATAAATAAATAAATAAATAAATAAATAAATAAACGACAAATTGGTAAATTTTCACAAGTTGTGCCTGGACGTGTGATTGAGATTACCAAAGGTAAATGTGTTGGAACCTGTATTAAAGATGGATAATTTTAAGGTATCAACACATTTTCCCTGGGTAATCTCAATGACGCCTGCGGCTCCTGGTTCCAGGAAGTGCTCAGCGAAATCCATTGTGTTTATGGCTCAAACCACGGTGAGTGCGATCCCATCCACACTTCCCTATTGGTGGACCACATCATTTCCTGGCACACTCGCCGCAGGGCATGCTTATGATCACTGACGCCCCGCGTAGCACTTTGGTGTTTTTGAAAACACTGCCGATTTTAGTGGGTGGAAGGTGGTAAGCGATCGGCGGCGTTTCGCCGTAAATCACGTTATTTCGACGCGATTATGACCCATTTCCAAATGAAGCACCGACTGAACCGCATTTTCCGGGATTTTGGTCCGCTACTCGTCACAATTTCGATTTCGAGCTCTATATGGGTGAAAGTGAGCGTTCATTTCCGATGTATTCGGAAAAGCATGGCTCTGGGCTTTTTTAGAAAATGAAAGAATGTTTCAATGAAGAAAATTTTGGCAAGAAAAGAAAGGAAAAATTGAGGGTTTAAGAAAAAAGAATTTTACCAAAAAAACATCTTAAAACGCTGAGCTTGCTTTTTGGTATAAAAATTCCAGCAGTTGCCAAACTCGAAACCAGATTTTGCCATTTATCTGTACCGTAGGCTGTGAATAGCATGGATCCTGAGAAATATGCATGGAGTACAATTCGAATTGTGGGCGTGGTTAGCACATTTTCCAGTTTAGAATTGCCTTGTCTGTAGCTGATGAAAAGCTGAAATAAGCGTTTAAGGTCCGTTCCCCCTAATAATTTCCAAAAAATCTACTTTTCTATATCTATTTGGGGTCTTTAGCCCTCAATAATGAACGACAATCGCTTCGGACCTGGGTAGTGATCCTTTTAGGTTGTCCCATAAATAATGGCCGCTTAAAAGTTGAACTTCCCAGAATGCATATCTGTTAAAATCATGGAAACGAAAGGATGACAAGGTGGTCCTAGAAAACCAATGGTGCGAGCCTTGAGCTTTCTGAATGTTCAGGGATTTTCTATCTGGCTCCTAAATTGGTGGGGTTATGAAACTTCAAATCTTCACTACTACATAGATTGCGGCCATTATTTTTTGGACAACCTAATAGATCCACCTTGAAGTGCTCCAAAATGCTCAAGATAAAGCTGTGCTCATATCCAATTCGTTATCGCGGGTTTCATTCTCATTTTAGAGTTTTCCTAAGCTTCGAAATATGTATTTTCCCTTCCTTCCTTTCCTTTTCTGACTCCTCGTCTCTCTTATTCTCATGGCTCTTCTCCTTTGAAAAAAGAAAAAAAAAACTTCAAAATCAATCCAGCTGGAATACGGAAAATCCTTCAAGTATATGCTTGATTACAGTTTACATAGTCATGCAAACCTCTATATTTACCATGGCTTCAATTTTGAGGGTTTATTTGTGAAAGAGCCGAGAGAAAAACAACATTTCCTTGCTCGAGGCTACACATATCCTCGGAGGAAGCAGAAATTCTCATAACTCTTCCGGCATTATATCTTCACTTTTCCAATGCATTAGGAAGTTTTCTTACATTTCTACTCAATCTCCATGCACATATGTACATGTATACATCTCCAATCCCCTCATTTTGCGGAGTGGGATTCCAGTTTTGGAACGACCTATTGCTAGTTGATTTATTTCAATTTATTGTTGACCATTAACATTTATACAACTTGAGATGCCTCCTTCATCTATGAGTTTTGCCCCAATTTCTATAACAGTTATTGTATTAGATAAAACAAGTATTAGGTCGTCAAGTATGAAATGTCTGATTTTTCAAGTGTTCAGTTTGACAGCTGGTATCTTCAGAGTTTTCTCAGATCCACTCTCATCTTTCTTTCCATTATGAAGCTAAATACATTCCCCTCCCCCTCTCAAAATCACCTACATATTTGATTTTTGATCAGCTTCCAAATTTTTGTCAGAAGAACCTTTGTGAAACTACTCAAAGACAAAAAAATCTTATTATTTTGGAATATGAGTTCCATCGTGGAGCCTGCAAAGCTAGGACAAATCGATATCCCCAGGAAATGTTTGGAAAGGGAGTGGCTAATAAAACAACGGGACACCGATCTTTTGAAAAATCTCTTCCCGGTGATATAAACCTGCAAAGTGAGCGTTGTGATAAACCTGGATTAAGACGAGTTGGAAGCTGTGGCTTGAGCGGATAGGAGTCAAATTATGCCAGTATATGCAATATGCAATTCAGGTGTTTTGGCAATACAATATTAGAAACATTACTCGAAACTGTCTCATTCAAAGTCAGACATTTCATACTTGATGCCTAGTAGGTAGTTCTAGCCCATAAATAATAGGTGCAAAGAAAAATAAAATCCAGATAAAAGAGAAAATTTGAGTACAGGTACTGCTGTTCCCTCTATCAGGAGATGTGTACATCCATATACAACATTTACCGAACGGACATTAAGCACAGCCATATCCAAGGAAACGAGGAAGGCTGGCAAGATGAATTTTCCATAGTCAGAAAATTCAACTTCCTAATGAAATTCTGCCGGAAGTGAATTATGTAGCCGCATTAATCGGACGATGCGGAACCTACTGCACAGCTATCAGAATTTGCACGAAATCTCTCGTCTACGTCTCATCCTAGTTTGAAGACCTATAATATTTCGTAGGCTCTATGGAGCTTACGGCTTCAATGTGTCCTCTTGGCCTAAGCGAGTTTATTTATTTACTTATTTATTTGCTTATTTATTTATTTGTTTACTTACTCAATTATCTACTTTTCTTATTTATTTTTCACTTATTTACTTTAGTGAATGCAGTGTAATAACTTGGTGTCCAATGCTAGCCAGGACTGTCCAATAAACAGAACAAAAAAAAAACAGAAGGAAAGCTATGTGACAATTTTTTTCGATGTTTCTGTGGCGTTTTTGCTAGTGTCAATGGGTCCGTGGTCCCGTAAACGCCGCTTCGGTCCTGTAGGTACTACTACTCGTCAAAAAGTACTGCAAGGCACATGTGTAGTAGTACATGGGTTTTCAGGTTCTGTCCATAAATAACTAATAATTCACGATAAGAAATTCTTCCTTCTTTAGACGGAAAGAAAAAGTAAACAACCTACCCGGAACTCTTCAAGCAATCTGCGAAATCATCTATGCATGGCCTGACCTTTTGATTTTCCTAGAAAATTACTGCTGTTTTCTACGCTTACCCGAATCCGCTATTGTCCAGCCACCGAAATTTTAGGGTACACAGAATGCACTCATTGTTTTGCTGTCCTTTATGTTCGCCATTAATACACTTTTATGCCATTTTCATGGCAATAAATAACTTGTGAGTACGTAGTTTTATTTATTTATTTATTTTAATCATCAATATTGATGAGCCAGGATAACGGAGATAACGTTGTGATGGCAGAACCAAACTGAATATAGAAGGAACTACTCTTGGATATGCGAAGAGAAATTGATTATAAGAGAATTTCCCTGCACCTATATAGTCAGCTATGCGACCTCATGTTTGCAGACAATGTGGATACAGTTATAGTAAATTTACTCGTTAGCTGTAAGAAAAAGCAACCATTTCAAAACTGCAAAGCCTTGCTCACTCTAGCTGATTTAGATTTAGAACGTCAGATATACCCGCACCAGCCAGCCACGTGCCTTTGGGCAATAGCCGTCAGAGCATGTCGGAGCTTCGGAACGCGGGTATGCTGGCTGTGACCCCGCGGAACCGACATACTGGGTAGCCGACGAATCTATATGCGTGATAGAGCTCAGCTCAGACGATGCAGGTAGAGGAGTTAACGGTATTCCAAACTGGTACCATGTTGAAGGTCGTCATTGATGTATGTATCCACTTCACCTTCGCACAAAGAATACCATCTATGGCAGCTATTTTGTTAATTTTTCCTGGTATTTCGGTAGCCGACCAGGTGTGGGTGTGGTTTCCTGCCTTGTGGGCGTGGCTTATGTCTCACCAGGGGAGATCTTCTATGCACTGAAATTATTGGTCAGTTCACCTGAAGCGATTTTTTTAGTTTGTTTACTGTACGTAGTTTCAAGCAATGCTAGGGCAATTTTTGCACTTTTTGTTAATATTTTTATTTAGTAAATAAGTTAAGTATGTACAGTGCGCGTCGATGGCGGTGACCCATCCAAGGCCTCGACAGGCACGCCGCGCAACCGCGCCACACGCGTCGGAATGGTTGTCGTCTGCCGTTGGGGTGCTACTTCTAGACGTTTTTCTTCCCAATTTGGTGATCTTTTCAGTTTTTTCATGTTTCACGACGAGAATTAGCATAATGCCACCAAACGACATCGATTCCGGCGTGTGCGGTGCGGTTGCGCGGCGTGCGTGTCAAGCCCGTGAATGGGTCACCGACATCAACGCTCACTGTATATAAAAGTTCTACAACTCATAGTTAATTATCTATGCTATGTACATGTTCCGTTACTACTATGTCTAATAAGGAAATTATCGAATAATTTAGTTAGCTTCCTAGGAAATCAAAATAAATAGACAGTGACACTTTTCCAAAATTTTCTTTCCTCAAAAAAATCAGCCGAGTTGGGCACTCAGCTCCTTCACCCCCCCCCCCAATGCACCAGGGCAGGCATCCACAGCTTACAGCTTCTAGCCATACGACTATACTCTCTATTTATTCCAAACGATGCTCCTATTTACGAACTGTCATGTCGCACTACGCGGCTCATAAATTATGTCGGAGAGATATCGGCGATCAGCAGCGCATGGCATCTGTCATTGTTGGACGGCATCTGACCGAAATCTAAACATTGTGGCGATTGTAATAGCGCGCGAAAACACTTGTTGCCGGTGCTCGCTGCTGGGCTGGAAGAGCTGGAGCAAACGAGAACAAATCCAGAAATCACTATAGCTACACGCCTGCCCTCCACAGGACTCCAGCGTCGCTCTCATTGGTGCTCGCCTGCCGCGATCGTTCTTCGTGTCCTTTAATAAACTTTACGGCTCCTTGACTTCGGTAAACACCTTGCAAGGTGTTTTTTTCTCTGCGAGGTAGTTCTACCCGATTTATTCCTGTCAAGGTGGAGCAGTGAACAAGCACTGACCCAATCTTTAAAATTTTTTGTTATATTTATTATTTATTTATTTATATTTATCATTTATTTATATTTATTTATTTTCTATTAGTGATAAGCGCCTAATTTTTCAAGATATTTCGCCGAAAAATAGGAAATCTTTTGAATTTCATTTCGAAAAATTTGCTTTGTAGAATTTAGAGGCTTTATTTCATAAACAGGTGCATTTCTGATGCCAAAATGAGTCTAATCGCTCTTGGAATAACGGCGATATCGCGCTAGAGGTGCGATACTAGTGCGGTCTCAATTTTATCGCTTCAAATATTTATCGCTGAATCGCGGTCCGATGCGACCCAGAAGTTGAATTCGTTCGCAGATGTTGTTATTCTAATCTAGGTGTTCTTATTACTTGGATTAGCGCTTCTCTGCTGTGTTCACTTTTTTTGAATAAATTTCTGCCGTGATTGCATTATCGCAGTAGTACGTATTGGTCGATAACCAGCAGTTTTTACCCTTAACCACAAAGATGCAGCTTTTGCCTTCTGTATGTTATGTTGTGTCCCTAGCTAGAATCGCGGTGCGATATCGCGCCGAGACCGTATATCGCACCGCGAATTCCAGTTTCCACAATGTGAAATATTTTATCCTATTTTATCCTGGAATATTGAACAAGTACGATTATTGGTGGGAATTAAGTGCGCTAACCACAATGAGGTATTTATTTTATCTCTACTTACTAAATTTTGCTAATAAGTAAGTTCAAAATTATGTGAAGCAGTATTTAGAGGTTATATTACTTGTTAATATATTATTAGGTCTTTACTATATCATTAGTATTATTATTTTATATTATTTATTACAATTAGGTTTTCAAAGGTCAGAGTATTACAATTAGGTTTTCAAAGGTAAGAGTTCTCTGAGCTGCATATACATATACGCTTGGTTTCGTTTGTACCGCAATAGCTATCGCATCTCCAATCACAACCAATCGCTGCGATTTAGCGGCTCAAGTGCCAAACTCTATACTAATCGCACCTCGTTTCTTTAGAAATTCTGAAGGCTGAACTTCCTTAATCGCACCCATATCCAGCAGGGGCGTTTTAGTACCATCGCACTACAATTTTGGCGTAACGCCGGGATAATGTGATCCTCAAGCCGAATGCGTCATAATTGGCAATCTCTACAAATTTCCATTTCATGTAACGAAAATCGCCGCGATTTTTTACGGGCCACGATTATTTCTCCTTGCTATGCGGACGTATACGTCAGGGCGCCACCGAGATTAGCTAAAAAGCACTACGATTTGTCTTCACTTTAACGCTCACGTCATATGTGTCAGTTGTCCACGACAGCGTAGAGTGGTTCACTCTGTGCCTGGATGCATCAATGAGATTACCCAGGGTGGGTGTGTTGATGCGTATGTTAGATACCCTGGGCTAGCTCAAGGATGCATGTGGCCACAGGACGAAGAAACTGAGCCACTTCTTTGCCCATGTTTTATTTTCTTAGGCGATTACTTCCATGTTTCACATACCGGCTATTTTTCCTAACCCTCCGAAAAATATCCACTTTTTTCTGGAAAACGTATTTTTCCTCTATATCTACTAGGTATCGACAATGTTAGTGCGTGAATGCGTCATTTAAAGGCGGTATGATCAAAGTGAAGGAATTTATGAGGATCCCATCCTTTCCAAGGAGTAACCATGGATCCAGTGGGTCTCATGGAAATTTACATTCCGGCAAAATTTACTTTTTCTATGGCGAGTATAGGAAAACCTTAGGGAATCCTTATTTTAAATCTTTCATTCTAAATCTATTCTCAATTCTTGTCAAGCTTTTTCTGCCATTATTTTTCCTTCCAGCCTTTCTTTTTCTTCCCTATTTTTCCCCACTCTTTTCTACTCTTTTTTATTCTTTTTTTCTGAATTTATTCATATCAGCGAGAGTTCGAAAGCCGTTGCTTCCCCTAAAAGCAACTTTTTTATGGATATTTCCTTCAGGACTCGGTGACATAGCCATAAATGGATTTTTCCATTTCTGAAGTCAATAAGTGCATGAACATAACCAATACCAACTGCTGATGTTTTCCCTGAAGCATCCTGAAAACATACGAATGCCAGAGAAGAATGAATGAAGGTGCTTTTAATTTTTGATGACCCACCATTCATTGTCCGGCAAAAGTCACCGAGTCTTCCATGTAATTTCCCCACCAAATATCAGGTTGCAGGTAAGCACATCATCCAAATCTTCTACAATCATTACTCCTTCCACGAGTATGGCTCCACAAATCTTCCACGACTATGGCTAGTCGGTCCAACCAGGCCGAAAAGCAAATTCTGCAACCAGAACGACTTCACGAAATGGGATTTGGACTGAATTTATTTGGTTTCTATCCAAAGTGCAGCTAATAGCCGAGAACGTCGGCCACTTTATGACGCAGACATAGAGGGCTGCCGATTTGTTGAAAGCTGGAAATTTTAAGGGAAGTCGATGGAGTTGAGCCCAGCCGTCGATTCCTGGAAATTCTGTGTACTTTACAGGCTATCGTCACATTTTTATGGTTTAATTCATTGGATTCATCATATGTAACGTCTAAATTCGTGTCTACTTCCTCATTTGGTCATGAAATGCACGTTGCTCACAACGTAAAAATGCTTTTATATCTTCTTTCTGCCATGCCAGCATAGTATTTGTGAAAGCTTAGCCCCGGGCGGGATCCGAACCCTTGGCCGACAGAACAACGATCAACCGCCTTATCCACTGAACTACGTCGGCATGTTTACTATTCTGTTTGTAGGCGTTTTTCTTTTTTTTTTGAACAGAAATAAGTTGCCATGTAAAGGCTACAGTAAGAATCTGTTACCTTTGACTGATGGTATCCCTCTTGCATTCTATGAAGGCTCTTGCCCTTTTTCCCGAATAACTCGTCCGAGATGCTGCGCAAATTCGGTTCTGCTCTTTCTTCCGCGTTTTTCAGCATAGTTCGTTTCAGATTTCGACGACGTTCATCCGAGTGCGAGCGCTTCATGTGAGCAGTTATGGATAAAGGGCCGTCCAAGCTCAAGAAGGTGAGGGTTCTTTCTTTGCTTTTTCTTTTTTCTCTACTTTGTAGAGGCTATGGTCTCAGGATTTCCTCCGTGGATTTATGGATATTTTGAAATTCTAAGAAAATGCTTGGATGGTAGCGTCAAGGTTTTTTTCCGAGTATGGATAATGGACTGGGAGTTCTATAATAGAACAAAGCTTCTCATTGTTTACCCAGTAATGGGTATCTAGGGAAATTTCACCTCAGAAAACTTGTCTAAGGTAATTTTACGTCAGAAGACTATTTAGATAGTAAACTACTGTTGCGTAACGATTGCCTATATACTAAATCGAAACCATGAATTTTCCGCCAAGTATTGAGACATTTTTCTGTCTTTAAAACGCTATTTTCACCGATTTCCCTGGTTCTTTCCAGCTAGAACCCTTGTCTACAAGGATTTCATAGTTTTTGCCATATCTCTCCCAAAAACTAACTCCTACTAATCGCGACAACTCGTACAAAAGCCTCTAGGACACCAAAATTAATAGTTTCATTGCATTTTATAGCGTGCCAATCAAAGAACGACCCCCCTGCCGGCGGCTCTCACCTAGTCCCAGCTCCATTCAGGCTGAGCGAGTTTCACTTCCATGAAATTTTAATGCAACCAATTTTCCATATTTCCGGCGCACTTTAGCGGCCGGCGCATATTTGCTGTGCTTCGGCTTCTCTTTCGAACTTTCAGGAGTAGTTGGTTTTGTTCAAATATTGATTTTTCCATATTTTTAAGGATTTTCGAGCCAGAAGGTCAGGTGGTTTCTTACCGATTTTTCGTGAGGAACTTTTTTTTTGTTTTTTTTTTGGAGCTGTCCAGCTCGGTTCTCGAGGGTTTGGAAGGCGTTCATGCAGTAATTT
Organism: Ancylostoma ceylanicum; assembly: GCA_000688135.1. NCBI lineage: Eukaryota > Metazoa > Nematoda > Chromadorea > Rhabditida > Ancylostomatidae > Ancylostoma > Ancylostoma ceylanicum. Next base: position 22,080 of record JARK01001730.1, on the reverse strand, counting down.
GTTGAATTCTGGAAAAAAAGCTCAGAATTTGGATCCCTGATTATTTTGCGGATTTCTGGAAAAATATTTATCGATTTGATAATACCTCTTCTGCGCCGTTCAGGTTGGTAGAAAAATGGAAATTGTTACAAAATCTATTTATTTGTTTAGTTACTTATTTATGTATTTATTTATCTTGGAAATTGTTACAAAATTTATTTATTTGTTTATTTACTTATTTATTTATCTATCCATAGCGCTTTATTATATAGGTATGATAAAGTTTTCTGATAATACCTCTTCTGCGCCGTTCAAGTTGGTAGAAAAATGGAAATTGTTACAAAACTTAATTTTTTATTTATTTATCTATTTATTAGGTTATTTATTTACTTATTTACTTATTTATTTATTTTATACGCCAAAAAATTGGTATGCCATACATCACAAATATGCTCAGAAATTCGGCTTAATCCTCAATTCTCTCCACAATTCGTAGATCATGCGTACTTCAGCAACAATTCCTGGAAAAAGTAACCCTGGAAAATTGCATTTTCCCCGATCCCCAAGTCCAGAAAATTTCTTCTCTTTCATGGCAGCCAGGAGAGTATCCAAAGTATCCTGGCCGCATTTGCAACGCCTTAGCAACCCTTATCACAACCATACATCAACCTGCCGCGACTGTTCTTCTCGCCGAGCGCAGTCGTTTTATCCGGATGTCCATTGCCATTCCAGGATGGGGTCCGCTGGGAGCGCGGCGCGCGCGTGTCGGTCATTGCGACGCCGAGAACAAATGTTCCAGTGATCTGCTGCGATAAAAATTACATATGGCCTGCTAAACCCAGCCCCCGGCCCTACACCATCAGTTACTCGCTACGGCGCTGCCTGTTGGGGTCCTTCTGGAGCCGTGTGCATCACTGAGATTACCCAGGGTTAACGCATTAGCACTACACAGATTCGCCCATCGTTAACATGGGCGTCAATACGTTTACCCTGGGTTATCTGAATGATGACTCTCTCTCCAGACTCTGCTCCAGCATTACGCCAAATTTTTCCATGGATTTCCTGCATTTTTCCTTACTCTTCCCCTGTTACTTTTCATTTAGAGAGGAGAAAATTCCACGCCCGTACTAACAGTGGGTAAATTTGCGTGGTATAATTCCTTTTACCCTGGGTAATCTCGATCATACATCCAAGCCCTGATCAGTCTAGGTTCTCCTCGCGAATTCGATCATTCTAGTTTGCGTCCCCATTAGGAATAGGTAAATTTGCGTGGTTTTATACATTTACCCTGGGTAATCTCAATTATGCATATGGCACAGATTTTGGACGAGAAGTACAGTATCACTCACATTTGAGCAACTGTGGTGGGGTGACCAGTGCTTTTGTCAAACCGTTAATCGTTAAGGTCAGCGGAAAAGCATAGTTTTCTTGGAGATTACCCAACCAAACATGTAACCACTACAAAATTTACCCATCTCAAGCATGGGCGTCAATGCGTTTACCATGGGTTATCTGAATGATGAATTCAGGCCCTGCTGCAGCACGACGCTAATTTTTCCAAGGAGTTTCTTGCGTTTTCCTCGTTTTTTCCCTTACTGCTTTCCGTCCAAGGATGAAGAGACTCCCTAATTACATTCAAAAAATTTCATATGCCATCTTCTGGATTTTTCCATCCCATTTGTTTACGTTCGCTTCTTCAATGGCATCCATATCACTACGGATATCTCTTGACATCTCATGTTTTGGTGCATGCTTAGGATCTGGATGAGGGTGTTGACATGAAGAGCCTGGACTGGATTGTTGATGTTGGATGGTGTTGAAGGATGAACGTTTGGAAGAGATATGAAAGAGATTTTTCCACTTCCTCCTCTCCCCTAAGTCATTGTTCTTGTTTCTTCCACGTACTTTGAAGTTCCATAAAAAATTACGGATATGACTTTCTGGACCACCCAAGGAAACAGCGAAGAACGTATCATCAGAAGAAATATAACGAAAAAGGGAGAAAATAGGGTTGAGGACATTTTTTAAGGTCTTCTGGAAAGCCTTGGATCTGAAAATGGAGTGAAAAAACTTTTCCAGAATCTAGTTATGTAAAGAAAATTTTCACAAATGATGAATAGATTTCCATACTGAAGCAGCCATAGAAAAATAAGTTTGAAAAACAATTTTAGATGTGCTGGTTCCTGGGTTACCCAAAATCCTCCCACTAACAACTTTTTTTCCTAGCGTGGCAGTGGATTTTTGCGCGAATCCTCCAGGGATTCCATAGCCATGGGAAGATTTTGTAACAAATTTGATGCAGATTCAAGCAATTTTTTCTTGGGATTTTTTCTGCTTCAGATGGATGGGACGCGACGTCCTCCTGCAAGAACTCTGACAACTAAACACCAATAGATCTTTTTCAACTTTTTGAAAATTAGATTGGGATACTGTGGGGTTGGGAGCAGTGGATGTTCACAAAAACGCGCACTTTTTTTCGTTCAAAAAGATCCAGAAGTGGCAGATGTCCCAAAAATTTTGCCACTATTGGTTTAGCTAGTGTTGTACTTAGTTTACTGCTCGGAATTGTTGTTTTTGAAGGATTTGAAGATGTTGGACGACAAAGTAGGCAGTGGAGTAGATCGTCTGCTGGCGATAAGGCTGAGTCAGTGGCAGTTATGGAAGCTGCCATTTTCCATGCTCCATTCGCACACTCGAACATCGTACATATTTTTCCGGGTTTATCTCTGGATAGCTGTCCAGATCGAAGCTTTGCCTAAATTAGAGGTTCTCTCCTGAATGAATCATCCTGTGGCCGCACGCATGCAACGTCTTAAGTTACCCGGGTACACGTGTTGATGTTTGTGCAAATTGTATTTGTGCGATGTTACCACGTTTACCCTGGGTAATCTCAATGGTGCATGTGACGCCTGGAAATATTTGAGGCGATTAATTTGATGGATCTTCTTCTACCTGGTACCATAGAGTGCTTCTATCACGGTCAAGAGAACCAGAAAGTCCTCTAAAAACTTCTACAACAGATATTCGAACACCTACTCATTTTTTATGATTGCTACTACTCACATTGCATAATTATACCTACCCAACTATTTCTATAGGCAATCACTGAAAATTTTCTGTACATTATTGGGTTGTCCCAAAAGTAACGACCGTTTTCGAGTTGCACTTTCCAAAGCGCATATGTATCTTAGTTCAAACTATAGATATTTCTTTGAACCAAAAAGTGTTAATATTACCATCTTTAGTGAATTAGTGCTATATTATATGTATAGTAGGTAGATCAAGTCCTTTACCCCACCATAATTAATTGTTTGACTGTTTAGCTAAGAAACAAATGAAGTTATGAACTAGCGAGTCTTCACTACGATGTTGCGGCCATTATTTCTAAGACACCTAACAATAAAGTATCTTCACAGTCTGGACGTTTCCAGAGTCTAGACCTGCTTAGGATATGGTTTTGAAGGCAAATTTCATCGAAATTACTTTCCAACAGTCATTTTCCTCGACACAAAATTGCTGTTTTCTGGATTTGCGTTTATTTTCCTATCGCTACCAGGGCCGTATGCATCATTGAAATTATCCAGAGTGAAAGTGTTGACACCCTTGTTAACTATGGCTGTAATGATGTAGTGTTAGCACGTTTACCCTGGGTAACCTCAGTGATGCATGCCCCTTATGTGGCTGGCTTTACTAAAGACGCATTTCCTTCTCTTCTTCAACCATGCAACACGCGTTTTGTCCTATAATAATTGTCACCCACAGCATAATCACCAAAATTGAGTATTGAAAGACATTGTGGTTATCTTTGTCCTTTTTAGTTCATTGGTGAGGTCAAGGATGAGCGGAATCCCAACTTCCAACTCCAAATACTTCCGATGTTTTTCGGGCCTCTGACTTCCGACCTCCGCTCATCCCTAGTGCGAGTCTAAATGAGATCAGCTAGTAAATTTCTGTAAATTAGTTGCCTCACTTTGGAAATTTGAGATTTTTCGGTTAAAACATCCATCAAAGTAGGACAATCTCAAGGCAAGGGTTGATTCATTCACGACTTGGAGCAGTCACTTCTTTCCTTGTGGATTAAACCTATTCAAATACAGCGTTTCTTGTTCTATATATTATAGTTGTTGGCAGACATGTCAGTTTTCGGCATCGCCGAAAACTCGATGGGTAAATCTGCGGTAGTTAGTGGAATTTATGCCCAGACGGAAGTCCCCAGTTAAGCTCGCAAAAACCGCAGTTCTCCAGGAATAGTCGGCATTGAGCTGCCAGGCACATTTTGTGCTGCGTCTCTTCAGTTGAAAACTCCATATTTCATTTATCCTTCTGGATGAAGCATCGTTTTGGGTTTCTAGGGTAACGGGTAACCAACAAAACCTGGAGAACAGCGATCCATAATTAGAAATTTCGCCGTAATTTCCTCCCACCAATTTTCGATGCGGTATCCTAATAATCTTCTGACATAAATATTTAACCAAAGGGGGTGGTGTCACCGTCTTCTTGACCTGTTTTTTTTTAACCCGACATTTATGCAAATGGTTAGTTTATTACCCAATGTTCAGCTTTTAGGTTAAGAGTTTCCCTGGTTCGTCCAGGCTAACATGGATTCTATTGGTACACCAATATGATGCATTAAGCGGGCAAAAATTCAAAATTTTCCAATGATAAACTTTTCAAGAAATGCCCGGATCCAATCCAGGCAGTTTCTTCGACGTCGATGTTAACGTAGTTAGAGCGACCGCGCACCCCAGCTGTGCACTTTACGCATTAATGACAAATGCGTTGTGAAGCGGTGTTGTGGCGTCGCTGGCTGAGCCCCGAGGAATTTCGCACCCCGCGCATTTTTAGCGTTTCCACGAAAAATCCATGCACTCGAATGCAATTTGTGCCCCTACGAGCCCTCGACACAGCGACTGTGCACGTGCCGGCGCCGTCCGCACTCGCGGCGTGCAGGTGGAATATTCGCGAGTTTTCCATTTCCGAGATCAATTTTCCGTGACATTCTTCTCATGTTTCTGCTAATTCGTCGAGTGGTGGTCGTGCACGCAGTTTTTGCCTGAGGAACTGGATAAATTCTGGATACAGTTACTCTTAACCAAGTGAGAGGGTAAAAAAAAGCGTGAAGGCCAAGCTGCCCTCGGCTTTAACGATTAACGGGTGAGCGTGGCCATCGCTGATCGTAAAGGAAAGGACCAAGCAATTACGGACGTCTACATTCCGACAGGTTTTAACGATTAACGGTTACGTATATCTATCGATCGATTCGGCTAACAGTCACTAAACCTGCAAATATCCATGACCTGGGATCATTGGGATTACCCAGGGTAAGTGTGTGAGTGCTCACGTTAGCGATGAGTAAATTCTGTAGTCTCAACATGTTTGCCTTGAATAATCTCCATAGAAACCGTGCTTTTTTTTTGCTAGCCTTAACGATTAACGATTTAACGAAACCACTGAATAGCCAGTCCTGCAGTCGCTTAAATAATCGCCATTTTCGTCCAAAATCTGGGACCGCATGTTTCATTGAGGTTACACAGGGTAAACTCAAGGCACCGCGCAAATTTACCCATTCCTAACAGGAGCGTAAACAGGTGTAATCAAATTCCAAAAGAGAAACCACGGTAATCAGGGCTTGGATGCATCATTGAGATTACCCAGGGTAAGCTTGTTACGCCACGGGAATTTAGCCATGGTTAGCCCGGGCGTCGGCACGTTTACCCCGGGTAATCTGAATGATGCGTCCAGGCTCTCGGATTATAGTAGTTTCTCTTCAAAAATCTGATTATACCAGTTTTTCCTTCCTATACTTGCTTATTCCAACCTACGAGTTCTCAGTGACAAGAGATCAATGACGTAGAACGATTTCGACAATTCGTTAACCGTTAAGCAAAATGCGAAAAGCCATCGTAATTTGCTAATTGCAATTATAATACTTCCGTATCTGAAAGGGGTGTATTTGGATAGTGGCTGAAAATCATGTGAATGAATGAGTACGTCTTTTTCATGAACTAACGGAACATTAACGCTTAACGATTTAACGAAATGGACAGTACCAGTAACGAATGTGCTAGCAGAATCCAAAAATCCTTTTTTTTTTCGGAAACGAACCAAACGAAAAGGAAACTCACTAACAAAACGGCCAAATGCATCATTCGTTCCAGGAAACACTGGAAAACACCATATGACTTCATAGTAGGAGAAATTTACTGAGAAAACTGATCCACATACAATCTAATCCACGAAGCAGCTCCGTTCGCATTTGAAAAACAACATTTATATGAGGTAATATGAGAAGAGCCGCGTGTCGTCATAAATCAATCTTCGAGAAGGACTAAGGTCGATTCGTCTGGAAGGCCTAGTAAATTTGGATTGGTAAAATGGCACTGACCTATAATCCTGTCCAAATTTCACGTTAGCCTGCTGTTTATTTGGTGGGCCTGTCCTTTAGAAATTTCTTTTAGAAAATAATCACCACAGTGGGCTATGCTAGAAATCTTGAGCCATTTGATTTGCAAAAAAAATTTACTGTAGGAAAAACGCAAAAGGTCGTATCTTGTAGTTTTTACCTTTTTTTACCCTGAAAACCCGACTATAGCGTGCAAACATCTCTGGGTCATGTACTTGGGCAGGGTAATTTCCAGTAATAAGGTTTCCATGTCGCTAACTTCTCTGGTAAACATTATATTACTTTCTACCCAATGGTGGATGAATGAACTTTTCATGTGTTAGGGCCCGGATACATCATTGGAAGGATGGGTAAGTTCAAATCCATGGGTATGATTACCCATGGTTAGCCGCCGAATGTAGACATTGCCCTTTGCCTATAGGTTAGCCTAAGTAAACATTTGAACACCCTCTCAATTTATCCATGCTTAGATTTACCCGTCGTCCATCGGCGTTATCACGTTTACCCTGGGTAAGCGTAATCATGCTTCTTACCACCAAAAGCATTATTAAGTTTACCCAGGTTAAACTTATTGCCGTCTCTGTTAAGGACGAGTAATTCTGGCGCTGCTAATACGTTTACCCTGAGTAATCTTAATCATACGTCCGAGTCGTGGAAACATTATCAGGATTATTCAGGGTTAATGTGTTGACGCCTCCGTTAACTTTCGGTAAATTCTGGGACGTAGCACGCTTACCCTGGGTAATCTCAATTATGCGAGCGGTCCAACGTCACTTATGGGTAATGTCGCATGTTGGTGGGTGCGAGGTGAAGGGTAAATTCGAGTGCGTTAACATATTTACCATGGATAATCTCAATGATGCGTCTGGGCTGGCTCGGCGGTAAAATTTCTTGTCATATAAATGTATAAAAATTATTTTGCCCTTTACCCTATGGTAGATTGGTAAACATTCCACGTACAAGGTAAAGGCGATGTTTGGGTCTAAACAGTGCCCAACATGGGTAAAGTCCATACCCTACCCTACACCCAATGGTAGATGAGTCAACGGTTTATATAATAAGCGCTGATACATCTTTGGAAGAATGGGTAATTTTATACCCATGACCATGATTACGCATGGTTAGCAGCTGAGTATAAATAGCTCCATGAGGGTAAACATGGGCAATGTTGGTAGCATGGATAACCTTACTTATGCGTCCTGGGATCCAACACATCACAGCGATTACCCAGGGTAAACGTGTCAACACTACGCAGATTTATCCATCATTGAGACGGGCGTCAACGCGCTAACCCTGGGTAATTTTAGTGTTTCATGTAAGCTCTGTCCCACCGGTAAATTTTTCATATCACTATACGTATATGTATAAGGGTAAATATTACCTAACTAAAAGTACATATACGGGCAAACCTAACTGAATGTATACGGGCAAATATTACCTAACTAAATGTACACAGGTAGATATTACCTAACCTCTTTAGGGAGTAGTGAACAATGTAAGGGTAATGCATGGATCATAGCAGGGTGCTTGTAGCTCTAGTACGGATCCTCCTTACCCAATTTTCTCAGATTTTCCCTTACTTTTTACCCCGAAGCTCCACGATTCCAAGCGTTCCCAGCAAAGACATCAGAATATTTAGTAAGGCCTTCAAGCAGTCTGCATTTATTATGACCCTTATGTCATCTGATACGTTGACTGGCATATCCGTCACGAAGGCGCTGTGTCGACGCCGCCTGGAATACGCTCCTCAAACGAACGCCATGACTTTTTCGCCACCAGCGGCTCCACGGAATCCTTTCGCACTTTTCCCTCTGGTGGCCATAATGGGTCCTTTGTTCCCGGGAAAAAATGGCGTTGTAGAACAGGGCAAATCCTTAGTTCTGGCCGCATAATCCTTTAAATTTATCAACGTTGTTTTGCTGTCCACCGCAGTCTGCCATAAATAATCTCTGAGGCAGATATTTGTACTTGATGGGGGCGAACTTTCCGGGGGTGAGTTCGTAGCTGTTGCGATCCGTGATGATGCATTGCCCATATTAGGCGTTGAGGATCGCGCGGCGATGCGCGAGGAGTCCAGGAAGTGGGCGTGGCGCCGAGCAGCTTCCTTTCAGAATTTGATAACCCGCTCGGGGCTCATCCACTTTTGAACCCACTACTGTGTTCCAGATTTGCCCAACTCACGCTTTTCCCGTTTAATCTGGATATTTTCGCTGTTTTGCCGCGAAGATCTGCCATTTCCCCGCCAATTTAGAGTCCCTCATTAATCGGTTTTTTATATCCTAATCCTGGATGCTATATAGGTGTCTCCCCTATTTGGCGAATTAGCTATTGCTATTTTTTACCGGTCTCGCCTGGAAAAAGCAAGGTCATTGGCGCTCGCCTGCAAATCTCGCCCAAGTCTCTGGAGATCTCAACGGAAGTTCTCGGCTCCGTAATTACTAGCGTGTGTTCTCGGATTTTGTCACCGTCAGGCGAAATCCACTTCGTACTTGCTTTTTCTGGGATGCTGTAGCTAAAAAAATTGAAAAAAAAATTCCAGAAAAGTCCTAGTTCCTTCTAGCCTCGTTCTATATGTATATCTAAGAATCATCTAAAGAATCATCTATCTAAGAACCCACGGACAAAACTATCCGTCATGTTTTTCCCAAAAGCTTTCCTATGAGCTGTTGACTTTTTGGTAAAACCTCAAGGACAAATTCTAGGGTAAGGTAAGGTTTCTAAGCCCCTGCTATGAAGGATATTTCTCCTAGAGCTTGTAGAGGAAAAAAATTAAGTATTCGGACTTGCTTTCCATAGCAAAATCCATGAAATCCTGCAGAAAAGTGCTCAAATCCTGTTGGAACGAAGTGGTCGAGTTTTCCCGGAAAGGTTACCATGCATTTACTTTGAAATTACTATGTCTACCTAATTACTTGATTACCCACCTGGTAAAAGCCTCCTGATCCATACCTACTTATACTTTAAAGACTTCCCCATACTGGCTAAACATGAGGGTCACAGCCATCCCTGGGGCCTTCATAAATCCAGATTAGCTTCCTAACCCAATTCTCCAGAATATTGAATTCTCCTTTTCCTCCGGAAAAACCTCTTCACTCCACTGCCAAGAACGTTTTGCCCTACATCGCGGGCAAAGGCAGTGTTATTGCCGGAGAATTGCGGCAAATTTTCCCGAAAATTTACTTAACTTTTGGGGGATTTCTTGGATTCTCGGATGGGACTTGCCTCACATAGCTTTGCTGCTTTTTTTCGTTTTTCTGAAGAAGTTTTCTATGGATTTTGGTGCGAGTTTTTTTCTACTTCAGAGATTTCTTCCATTTTTGATTTTGCAAGTCTGAATTTGCCATATCTCTGCGTCTTTTTGACTTCATAAATTATGCTGGAAATCTGTAATTTTCCTGGAACCCCTTCACATCTTCAGCCTGCTTCGACTCACAGTTTAGCCACTTGAGATTTCTTCTTCTGCAAAATCTCAGCGCTCCTGAATTTCGTGGATTTTTCCACGAAAGTGCTTGAAACGTTGTTCTGCTGCTCTCTAAATGCAATTCGCCAAATTCGTCTTCGTCTTGTGCCGCGTGTTCGTTGATGACGTGCCGGCGTCGTTGGCCAGTTTGTCCTCGAGACGCGAAGTGTGAACGAATCTCCAGGGAGCGATACGTTCAGGCATGGTTTTTCACTCGAGAAGCGCCCACGTATCGAAGAAAAAGATCGACCTCGAGAAGGTGAGGAGAAGATGAGGGCACGAGCCGGAGTGCCAGCATCCTGGGATTTATCCCTTGGGAGATTTGGGATTTCGTATCTGGGACAGCAGGGAGAGCTGGCACTTTCTGCTATATCTTTTTATTGGAAAAAGCCTCATTTTAGCTGAAAATCTCAGCAAAAGGACAGGGAAAGATGACAAGATAATGATGAATAGCTGAGTTTTATGGCAGGCATGTCATTTCTCCAAGGTGTATGTCTCAGATCAGAACAAGATAAGGAGACCGAGCAGGCCCTCTTCTGTCCCAGTGAGCACCTCGCGTGCTCAGCCACCTCTTCTATGAGCCTAAAATCCAGTTAAATTTCCCTCAACAGCTGCTTCAAAGCCCCACCTGCCTTTCAGGAAGGAGTCTGGCGACATTTCTCACCTTAAAAACGAAGCCACTGCTGGTTCGCCAGGCATAACGCCTAGTCATTTGCTCTATAAACAAAGTCCTCTTCGAAATTTTCCGCCCCATTTGAGCATATGGTGCTCACAGCAATCTCTTTCGAATAGCATTTATTCCTTATTGAACCGTATCCCTAAGGTCCAAGGATTAGCCCACGTTTTCCCCAAACCTCACGTGCAGGTAACTCCCAGTCGTTGTTTTAGCCAGGCGGATTCAATTTCGAGCCTTTTTGTACCTACCCAATTAATTTGCGCCTTCCCCCCCGAAAGGACCCCCCACTCTTCAGTTAACAACACACTTTCCATGATGTGGTCGTACGTGTTGCGTCGGAGGATTGGCGCTTCGATGCAGGTAAGAGTCATTACTAATAAGTTGGCTCAAAAGTCTTGTACCACATTTGTTTTTAGATCCAGAGCTTCTTGATCTTGAATTAAAAGTCTTCGACAATAAAATGTGGTAGAAGATTCAACTTCTTAACCATTAAATTTAGCAGGCCTAGGTGCCATCCAAAAAAAATCTGTAAAATTTGGTCCAAGACTTTCGGACCCCCTGATACGTACTTAATGAGCAGCTCCTAATAAATCCCTACCATACTGGTATACAGTGTCAAGAGTCATCCGAAGTTATAAAGTAAAAATTTGTCTCCGAATTTCCCGGAATAACAAATGCTTAGCTTATTGGCTTACTTTTTGAAATGCCCTCTTCATCATCTCCCAAACAACGCCTTCGTTCAGCTGTGGCGTCTCATTTGTATTCGTTTTCCTCTTGCTCTTCAAAGGGCTGCTAGAATAAAGGGTTAGAAAAATGGGCTAGCACCGCAGTAACCATATTGGTATAATTTCTGCAGTAACAAAATAATTTTTCACACTAAGAAAGCCAAATTTCAACTGGAAATAGTTTTTTCTATATAAACACATGTAGTTTGAATTGCTGTAGCTCCATTCTCAGTGATAGCTAGCTAAGCTTTCCTAACAAATAGCAGGCTACCCGAAATACCCGAAATAATAGGAAATATTTTCTCCCAACCTTTTCCATGACCTCAAGAGAACGGTGAAATATGTGGGTCCCCTACATAAGCTATCCGAAGCCTTCCTAAAGCAAAAAGAACTTTCTTGGAAGATAGCCAATCCTCTACAGGGCAAGAATTTATTACATACTTTTTTTCCAATTCAGCTTCTTCATAGATTAAGAAGAATTTTCCATGCGTTTCCTATGAAAACCTTTTGTGAAGCTAAAAAAAACTTCCTAAGCTGTTCAAGATCTTCATAGAGCACGGAATTTCTCTCCAGTTCTTTCAAGACTTCTCTAGAGTTTAAGGATTTCGGCTCGAAACCGTGGAAGGCCTTTTCCAAGGAGAGAAATTTTCGTTCAGAATTATCCATAGCTTTCATGGAACCACAGCAATTTTCTTGAAGTATTTCTATACTCTATGGACCAAGAACGTTTCCCTAGATTGAGCCCATGAGCACTTTGGCTTCAAAATTCATAGATTTCCTAGATGATCTGCATCTAGGTACATTTCCTAAGCTTTCAAATTGTGCACCTTTTTTACTTTTCGACAAAATTTTATTCTATCCTATTAAATCAACCATCCAGGGAGATCAGCATTTCCCAAAGTGGAAAGCTAGCTTTTTACTACTCATGGGGGTTGGTGACACCAGTTACTACAGGTTGTTCGTAGCAGACTTTGTATTTAAGCCAATGTCAGTTCCATCCTGCTGAATAATATCCTGGAGTGCCTTCAAATCGGTCCTCAAATGATTCTGGAATCAAAAAAATATCCCTCGTAGCTCATGTAAAAGTTGTGCCCAACAAAACTTCGATATTCGCTGTCCCGAAAATTTGGGCCTGGTTTGGTATTTCTCTACTCATTACATAAATTCACTCAATATGGGCTTTCATATTGTTCCAGAAACTCCCCTTGCAAAGAACCTTCTAAAAGAAAACTCAGGTTCTTTGCAAGATCACATCTTAGAATTTTCCTGAAAGATCTCCTTTCACGGAAAACTCCACGTTTTCGCGACCAAAACGTTTCCAAAAGCGGAAACTCACATCACATCACTCATGCTAGTGTCCGGCAGTGCAATCAAGAACCTCTGAACAACTATAGCGGGTCGAGAACGTCGGATGAATTGTGCCCGGAGGGAGCTTGTGAACAAGTCCCTTGACGCGACCGCTTGAGTGACGCGGGCGGTTCCTAACCGACCCGCGATGGCCTGTCACGCGAACAAATCCGCTGCTGTTCCTAATTTGGAGTTTGCACTGCGCTCGGAGTAAGAAGAGACCAGAAAGCGCCCCGACTAGCAGGGGAGGGAACGTTCTGTGGCGTGTTGTAGTGAAAAATTCCCTGTGATTTCAGCTCGCCCCCTATGCGATCCACCTGGCGATGGTGGTTGCGGTCGCTGTGTACGTGATTGTCGGAGCGTTCGCCATCCGGGAAATCGAGGCGGTCCCACACATCTCTGAGGTTGGTTTTCCAGCTGGCTAGTGATTCTAGCGCCATTATGTATGTCCACGTCGTAAAACTAATCCTTCAGGCGAGTCGCTCACGACGAGAAGCACACGAGGTGCGGCACAGTGCGTGTGAGTCCAATAATTTGTCATGGAACTCGAAAACTGAGGCGCGAGTGGGGGAAAATGGATGGACTTCGAGAGGGATGAGGGGACACTACATTTTTAGCAGCAAAATTTTGACTGAAGGCTTTTAAGAAGGCAAAAATTAGTTTAAATAAGGGCATCGTGATATGGAGAAACAAGTGACAGGAGGAGCATCTTATAGAATGCGGATGGTTGGAGAATTAGAGAATTAGAGTAGTCGGGGAACAATTTTCGTTAAATGAGCTATTCTCTCGGTCTTTGAGCCGCAATGAAAAAATGAAGAGGATTTTAAGAATTAGTACAAGCGAGGGATCTTAAATTACAAACAAAACAAAAACAGAGAAGAAGGTATCAACGAGAAAGATTTCAGAGAGAGAGAGAGAGAGAGAGAGAGAGAGAGAGAGAGAG
>JARK01001729.1:174038-194243 GCA_000688135.1 Ancylostoma ceylanicum | reverse complement strand
ACTTTAGGTTATCGATTGATTTATCGATTTATCGATTTTATTGATTTTTCGCCATTTTTACCCACGGGTCGCTGAGGACATGTCTACTGGGGTTATCCAATACGCCGAACACGAATATGACAACCATTTTGTTCCAAGTATTGATTTATTGATTTTATTGATTTTTCGCAATTTTCGCCCACGGGTCGCTGGGGACATGTCTACTGGGGTTATCCAATACGCTGAACACGGATATGACAACCATTTTGTGCCAAGTATTGATTTATCGATTTTATTGATTTTTCGCTATTTCTGCTCACGGGTCGGTGACGGCATGTCCACTGGGGTTATTCGATACGATAAACACGAATATGACGACCCCATTCCACGAGATTATGGAGTTATCGTTTTGGTCGATTTCATCTGCAGTTACTTAGTGGTATGTAAAAACACATCCATTGGGGTTCTCCAACACGCTGAACGTTAACATGGCAAGGATTTTAGAAGAATTTACCAACAAGACAACTTCTCCTACTTTCTGAGAGGTGAATGAAAAAAGGATTTTCGGGTTGATCATGAAAATGATGAGCACTATGAAAGGATCGTTGGGTTTAACAGCTGTCGTCGTCAGCGTTAAACTGCCAGCAGAAATGAAACACCCGAGCGAAGCCGGGCATACCGTCTAGTTCTCAATGAAAGGAAGAAGGTGCGACTGCAGCAAGACCGTAAACGGGTGCGTCTGGGCTGCGTAAGCGAAACGATTCGCCCTGTTTTTCATCATAAAGAGGTACGCTTGTCAAACGCATGCATGAAGTATAAATTGCCTCTACCTCAACATGACGGGAATGAAATCGTGGTTTGTTCACCCTGCAAAATCAGAAACATCCCTCACCTGCCGGAAGTCCTCTTCTCCGTCCTAGTTTTGCACTGGGTAAAAATGCGGTAACTTTGACGCGCTGCAGGAATGAACAACACCCACCTAACACGACGGGTGTGCGACGGACGACAGCTTGTTGAAAATCGAGGAATATGACTGTCCGTAGCCGACCAATACTGCGACAAGCTCAGCGATGTATTGATTCCAGTTTTGCATGGGATCTACGTGGGTTTTCACATGTTGCAACGTGTTCTTTGGTCAGTCCAAGTTCCAACCTGTGAAAATCCCATGCAGAACCGATGCAATTCCGCAGCCCACAGAATCCCACGGAAATCCCATGCAAAACTGATGCATTTGCCGGCCACGGCGAGAATCGATGCAAAACTGAGTTTCTGGGGTTCCTGAGTCCAGCCATTTGCCACTTGCGCGCCAAGATCTGCGACTTTACTGAATATCTCAAGGTCTGACGTTTACCAGATGTAGGATATTTCGAGATGTTGTCTTCTCGTTAGAGGCAGTGAGCATGGATTATATGGAAAAGCTTTGAATTGCGTTGAAATTCCTTTCATTTTCTTCCATTTTATCATACATAAACAAAATCAAACATTGTACAGGGTGGCTGAAAAGTATTGGCGCGAAGAAAATTGTACAGGGTGGCTGAAAAGTATTGGCGCGAAGAAAAACAATGAACAACATAACAACAAACAAAGAAAAACAACAAAACAAATTTTTTCTTCTGTCAGCCATAATTACTTTGAGTCTGGCATTGCTTCTGGTACATAAACACATGACTAATCAATTTCACAAAAAGTTTCCTGAAAGGCCTTTCTTGACTTCGATGCAGGCCTTCATCTTTGCTTCCACAAAACACACGTTGCGCCGCAGGTATTCCTCATTAATTTTCATATGACTTGTCGGAACTCGCGTGCCAGAGATCCTGAGAACATGTTATATTTATTCTTCATACTCTCCTTTACAAATACACAATTAGACAGATTCATTGGATTCAAATAGAGAGAGCAGGAGCGTCATTAATTCCCGTTGAGGAAACCTGGGAACACCGACTCTGAACACGCAACGGATGTCTCGGTACTGTGGAGCCGAGCATAATCCTACCCAGGATTCCTGTTGGGGATCTTTTATTTTCGTCGGACAACCAATTTTCTGAGAATGTCATCTTGACAGGTCTTGACGTCGATTTTACCATTTTATTCTGTGAAAACCAAATGTGTCTTCGCAATCGCGAGCCCTCATCTCAAAACCACCACAAGTCTATGTAACGACGAGGCTGTGGAGATTCTTTTTTTTCTTGAGAATCGGAGCTCTAACTGATAGGCTGGGGGTTGTCCTAAAAAATGTCGACAACCTTACTGGTGAAAACTTTCTCAACAGTCCCCAACACATCTTCGTGCGGCGCATCAGGAAGACCTGGAAAAATTTTTCTGCATTTCCCAGCTCTGACCCATCCGATCACTTCTCCATCTTAACCAATCGATGGCTGTGCAGTCTAAATCCCTTCACGACGACAATCCGTATAGACGAACGTGTGAGTTCAGGACTCTTCGACATCTTGCTCAGACTGACCCATCATTTCGGCTGTTCCTCTTGAAGTTCTCCCTGTGATCACTGAACGGGGACAATACGTGGTTCCTTTCATGTTAGTGTCTCCTACATCATTCCACAATTTGATGGCCTTCTGAATTGTTTTCAGAAGCGATATAGTCTTTCTTTGTATACGTGTAATGATTTCCCCAGAGCGCGGGGAGCACACAATAGATTCGTGGTGAGCCCACTACTGCATACCTCCATGAAACCAAACGAGTTGTGGGTTAGAAGGAAGAGCATTTGATAATGTATCAGCCCCTCAAGAGACAGAAATGGAATTACTTCCATACATGAGAAAACAGAAGCGCCAAGTGAAGCGCCAATACTTTTCAGCTACCCTGTATGTGTTACATAAACAAAGTGATATATTGTATGTGTTAAAGAATACTAAACACTTCTTTTGAGATTATCTAACTCCGAAACAATGCACGTGAAACTTATTCTGAGGGATCTCCCCAAATGGAGGCTGTTTAACTAGGCTTAGCGCTGGCTTTTCTGGCTTCATACCAGTTATTCATCAACAGAAGGGCTCAATAGCAGATGGACTGGTGTGTGCTTAGTAAGCAAATCTAAAAAATCTAGGCCCTATATAGGAGACTGTTCATGGAAAAATCCGCAGTCATCCATTTGCTTCATATGAGCTTGCTCCTACAATACAAGCGGTATCTTCTTTAAAAACCGCGCGATGTCGGAGGATTCGCGTTTTTTTTGCGTCGCCCTCGCATAACTTCGTTCATTGAGAAGTGATAAAGACAAGAAGCATACCAATCGAATCAGCACGCTCTCTACTCTACGGGTGCACCACTACTTTCCAAAAATTTTGAAATTTGTTGTCCAGATTCCGCAATTATCTTAATTACGCGTCTGCAGGGCACATAGGAAACGAGATGGTGGGCCATGGCAATTAACTGTCCTCCTCGCTGCGACCCGCACGCTCAGATTGAGATATTTCGCTTAAATCACATTTTCATGCGCAATTTCAATAAGATCTGACTTCAGCAGACCGCGTCAAGCTGAATGATACCGAGTTAGAATAGTGAATCTCTCCAAATTCAATTCGTGTTATTTATGTTTATCCTTTAGTTTCGCAGATCTCCACGTAAACTTGATTTTCACAGTGCCTTCGTTTTCGATATCATAAACCCGAGCGACTATTGCCATCTTGTTTGGTTTTTCTTTTCGATATCTATCGTAAAAGTGAAATAGTCCTATTTTTTGACACAATATTCGGATGAAAAACAAACGTAAAAATCAGCCGATAGTAGAAACAGGAAATAAGGAAAAACACAGAATAGTATGCGCTAAACATTGATTAGATGTATCATTAGTAGTTATGGTGTACGAAGGCTGCTCCTTCGGACGATCTCGATGACCCTAGACCCCTGTGGCATTCGCACCGCCTCAGGGTTTCCCTCCAACACGCATGCAAGTGAAGGTTCTAGGTCGTGCTACTGCAAGCGCCAAGGAAGGAAGGACCGCCAAGGTCATTTTTCTTAGTTGTCTTTAGTTATGTATATCCGTATATGTATTTCATGGTTTCGTCGTGCAATCTTCTCACCATATTTAAATGATGCACTTTTGATCTGATACTTTTGCAAATGCAGTGCGAAAAGCCTATGAAATTCAATCAAATCCATCCACTCTTGTCGTTTTCACCCTGGAGCAAAATCCAATACTTTATTTTCATATTTCTTTGGCATTTTTGGGGTATCTTTGAAAGACCCACATATGGTATTGAACTTGGCGAAAGTTATTAACCATTCATGTTTGGTATCATTCAGCTTGTCGTGATCTGCAGAAGTCAGACCTTGTTGAAATTGCGCATGAAAATGTGATTTGAGCGAAATATCTTAATCTGAGCGTACGGGTGGCAGCGAGTAGGACAGTTAATTGTGATGACCCACCATCTCGTTGCCTATGTGCCCTGCGGACGCGTAATTAAAGGCAGCACCCACGGAAATTTTCGTCTCGAAGGTTTTAGCATACACTTAATGTAACGGGGCTGCTTAACATCTTCATGAAGCTAAAATTTTCCAGGAACGCCAAATATGTCCTTATTAAGAGCTCACATTCAGGTTATGGGCAACAGGAGTGGTCGAGTTGCTCAGGCGGTGGGATGAGGGCCGATATCAATGATCGATAATGCCGTCTCTTCAAACCGGTTGCTGGTTGCTCGCGCATTCAAGATTTTGGTCTTACATACAGCCTTTTTTGGTATTCAACAGAAGAAATACCCATTGTAAAATGTGTGACGAATAACAAAACCAACAGTGGAAAAAGAAAACTCCATGGAATGACCTAATGGAGGAGAAATGGCTTAAAATTTAAATTTTGACAAAACTAGCCCTCAAATTGCCCAAGTAGGTATGAACACCATCGAATGCGCGCGAGAAATGTTAGAAGTGCATGAAAACAACAAAAATTATTTGAAAAATCACGAGAATGACTCGCAGTGAAACAAAGACTAGTGAATTTGGGATCTGGGAATGCAGTGAAACAGCTGATTCGACGTCGTTTCAAGGAACGCCCTGTGTTTAACGGGCGGTAAACTCGTTGAAAGTGTTCGCTGTCACGGAGAAGTACTGGTTAGTGAGCTGAACGCAGGCCATTTTTGCAGCTTTTCTTGTGGGTGAACTGATTGGGATGTACTGAAGTTTTTGAGAAAGTGAAAACTTGAGAGGCCAAAGTTTCCGTGGGTGCTGCCTTTAAGATAATTGCTGAATCTGGGCCACAAATTTCAAAATTTTTGAAAAGTAGTGGTGCATCCGGAGAGTAGAGAGCGTGCTGATTCGAATGGTGTGCATCTTGTCTTTATCACTTCTCAATGAACGAAGTTATGCGAGGGCGACGCAAAAAACGCGAATCCTCCGATATCGCGCAGTCTTTTAAAGAAGATACCGCTGCTATTGTATTTTACGGTCATGATAAACACTTCCCACCTCCTTCAGTTAATAGGAGAACAGAAGATTCTCACAGATTTTTATCCCCTTGCAGCTTCGAAAACAACTTCAGTTGCGTCGGGAGAATGTGAAAATTTTCGCGGGAATTTTCGGAATGTTCGTATAACTGCTTCGACAGTGAAAACTCCTCAAAATACAAGAGACAACAAGACGTAGTATAACATCCTGCTTATATTGGGACCTCGGTTGCACCTAGCTTTTGCGGCTGTCACCAAATATTTTGAAAAGTTCGTTAATCGACCCTGCCCACCAATTACGGTCAAACGCGGGAAACTTCCATCAATTCCGCAACCTCTTCCCCAGGATTCCAATCTGAACACTTAATTTTTCACTCCAGAACTGATTTTTGAAGTGTTTTTTTTTTTACCGCAGCGGGAAATATGAAGTTTCTTCTGGCATTACTCTGCGTCGCACTCTGCTACCGTAACACGCAAGTGGTGGCGGCACGGAAAATGTTATTCGCCAAGAAACTTCGATACAGGAAAGTGTGGCAGGAAAGGACTGAGGTATCATTCCACTAATTTGAGCATAGCATACACATATACCGCGGTGCCGATGAATGCAGTAACGTAGGCATCTCAGGTGGACCTTCAATTTAACGCTGGAGTGGTGCGAGACGTTCATCTATAACGGATGTCATCGGTCTCCAAACAACTTCGAGACGTTCTATGACTGCTACAAAACGTGCTGGGTACCTACAGATGGCGTTTTTCTCAATTTCTCTTCTGCTTACAAAGCAGCTGAGAAGATTTGGAGGATCAACAATCGCACATTGGATCCACAGTCGCTCGCTGTCGCTGGGCCAGAACTCAATTAGCGCTGCTTCAAACGAGGGGTAATGGTAATCGTCCGATTCCTATGTATCATTGGGATGTTTCTGAACGTCCACACTGCGTCCACACAATCGCAGATTGAATAAAACTTCTTTTCTGTCAGTCTTCTTGGAGTAATCGATATATCGATTAACGCCGCAAAGCGCTCAAACTCAAACATCAAAGCGAGCAGAAGAACCTGCACTAAATTATAATTCAAGTTCAAGTCCGGCATACCATGAGACAGGTACTCCTGATGTTCAACGTCTAAGTGCGGAATCGCCCGGAAGAAACTAGATGAAACCCTCCCTTTGTCTAGGTTGACAGTCAGCCGTTGATTTTTCGGTCTGCTTTTGGTTTTTCAAGATGTCGACAAGCTTTGGGCCGACAAATTGTAGACAAGAAACGGTGAAAACAAGTTGTCAACAAGGTTGCGCCGAATAAGTATCAGGTGCGACCCGACTGTTCTTGTTGTTTGCTCGAGAAGCTCTGAGGAAAACTTGTTGTGGAAGCTCTGAGTTAAAATCCGAAATCTTGTGTTGTCATATTTGAAAGTCGATGTTGAGAGAGCTACAATTCACAAAGGAGATAAACTATGGGAGAACTATACCGCTAGTGAATGTTCCGTGAAAAATACAATATGCATTTACAAGGGATGCAACTTGGTACTTCTACTTTCCCTTGTTTTTCAACAAGAATTGCACTACTTTCGCCAGAATTCTCTCTGCTGAAACCTTTTCTAACTAGTTTCTTGGCCACCAGCCTTGAAGCGCAAAGGGATACCGTTCAGGATTTTCAAGTGCTGAACAATTAGTGCAATGGAGATCAAACGGTCAGCTATTTTAGCAGTAGGGCAAGCTCCAACAACGTTTTGGACCTCAAAGAGTGCGTCAAGATTGCTGTAAGACGAAGTTCATGTCAGCGAATCCTCGAGTCGAAATTTTGTAGGGGTGAACTGTAGAGAACACCATTTATATCCTAAAGCGCATCTAACCACGGGCTCATTCAAGGCAAGGCTGCAAGAAATTTATGAACATACAGGGGTATCAAAAAGTTTCCGGCCTAGACCACTTACACTAAAGCTACTGCAATGAAATTTTAAACAGAATAAATATAGACCACTCGAAGGTCAACCCACGTTTCGTCATGCCATCCTATTAAAATTTACCAGTTTTATAAGCAGTTTTGTCGCCTGAGAACAAACACCAGACCTAAGCTTTATTTCGTAATCGTTCTCGTTCCGCCGAAGAGCCGTTTCGAATTTCCGGATAGATTCTGGTAGCTGGGCCCTGAACTCTGCTTACGAAGTAGCGGAATTAGCGAAGTGCGTCCACATTCTCAAAAAGGAATATAGCCTCGTGAAAATGAATGCTCCGTTGGAGAGTTTGAATTCTATGGTTGAGTTTCTGCAGTAATTTTTCTTGATTGCTTTGAGAATGCGCTGGAACAAGGTAACATTGAATATACCTTCTTCCTTAGGGTTCATACAAATGTAGTCATGTGGCACGAAATTTTCTCTATCTCATGGAACCTTTGGTGAAACGTCTCCATCTCCAAGATTCGTGTTCGATCGCACTGATCTCGGACATGTGCCTGTCTCGATCCATTACCGCATGCTTACGAGTTCAAACCTTGGCACTAAATTCGCTATTCATTGCCAGTCAAGAAGCACTGTGAAGTATTGTTCCCGGTTTTTTCGGAACGATCAAAAATCCTTTTCGAATGTTCGACGGAATTTTCCCGCCGAGAAGGTTTTGGAGACTTAAATTTCTGCGCAGCTTCAAATTGTTGGATGACTGCCCAGGGAATTTCCAAAGATAGTTCTAGATAGCTCAAGTCCTTGCACAAATTCTGACGTCAAAATCTGCCTGCAATGTCCAGCGCTTTTCTACACAGCTGCAACAATTTGCGCTCGCCTTGACTCTGTTCGTTGACCAGAGGGCGCTCCATTACTGATCGATTCTGGCATCCTCAAAAACTCCATTTCGGGAATTCTACATGGGAATGCTAGAAGACTTTCTCCTTGTTTAGAGTGGAATTCATATTTTGTCCACTAAAACTTGTTTACGGAACAAAAAATCAACAGTATTTTTTCGCATGATTCACATTTTTTGGGAGGTACCCATAATTTGGCTTGGACAAAATGTTCTGGTTTCCGGACGGGCCGACGAAATCTCATGAAACCTTGCAATCTAACATGAAAGGCTTCCTCCTACACGAAAATTGTTGGGAAATATGGAACAGACAAGCGGAGGCCGGAAACTTTTTGACACCCCTGTATGTGGGCCATTCTTTGGGACGCCTTTGCAAAAATCTCACGTTCTTGGCTATGATTCTTCCTTAATGATGAAGGAGGCACCATGCAATAGAAGCAATTGAGAAGATATAAGACCATTCTTGTAACGCAACAACAACATGAAAAGGGTGTCATTTCTCATAACTACAGGTTAAGAAGTTTTCACATCCGAAGACATTTCACGGAAGACACGGACCATCTTTGTGTACATACTTGGGCATGTTCACTTGCATCATAATTTCTGAGCTGATTTCTGAGCAAAACCGCTGCTTTCAGCGCCCATGAGTCTGCAATTCTATGCGAACAAATACAGTTTCTTAGGTGGAGCTTTCTCCTCCGGAAGTTCACACAGAGAAAGATGTGGACTGGAATAATCTTCCGGGTTTCCGAAGCTGAACGATTCTATACGTATAAGGTGCAACGGGTGAACTCCATACCATGATGTTGGGTTGCTGCGAAGATATTATATCAGGCCTGGAAAACTCACCCAAAAAATCCTCATCGAACTTTGCTCTTTTCACTGCGCTGCGCATCTCCTCCTAACATCTGAGAGCTTCAGATACACCCTTGCTTTTTTGCTTTCATACAAGTCCCAAATGTAGCAATGCAGTGGAACTCGTGTAAAGAGGACCGGAAAAGCATGTCATCGTCCCATTTTCGTGCATTAGGATCGCATGTGAGTCCTCGTCCTTGGGATTCAAGAGTAGATGAGGAACGCTTTCTAGTTTGTGACGCGATAGGGACGTTGGTTGAGTAGAAGCTAAACCTCAGGAAAAAAACCACTCTACCCTTAGTACAGCGGTTCACTTAAGTTTTTCATAGAGCGGCAAAAAGAGCAGCGGTCGCCGGCATTGGTATAAATGCCGGCCGAGAAAGCGGTGAAGCATCACCGGCGACGATGAGATCAGCCTTTTGTGTACTCTCCGTACTCTTCCTTATTTCTCAGAGGTTTGTCCTTATCATCACTCTAAGCTTTAGCAAAGAAAGTCGTGAATGATTCCAAAGTATTCGCTACATATTGCCCTGAAACTTTATCAGAATTTATATTTGAACCTACGAATAGAAGCAGCACGATGTTCATAGCTAATACTGAATCGGTGCATTTTGGGAAATTTTCCTATACGTCTCCATGTACATGACGTGAATGTTCAAATGCATGAATGAAAAAATGCAAAATGGAACATGAGTTGTCACAAGAGTAATTGGTAGAGAAATGGCTTAAAGCTGCATATTACGATTACTCTGGGTAAACGTGCTGCCACCTCTGTTAAGTCTGAGGAGCGCTTACACGCTTACCTTGGCTAGTCTCAATGAGGCATGCGGCGTCTGCAAAGACAACCCTATAAATAACGCATAAATTTCAGGTCAGAAGCCAGCTACCCTACACCTGTGGTAGAAGGTATGTTCACTTGTTGTTCCTAAAATTAACCGAAAACATTCATTCTAGCCTGTGTTGGCCTTATTCCGACAAAGAAATTAAGCGAAGCGTACTAAGATTTTTCTGTAAACTGTTCATCCTTACTGCAAATTCTTTGAAATTTCTCCATAGAGTCTTTTTGAGATCAAATTTGAAAATTGCACTTAACATAAATAAATCAAGAACCAGTCCAAGCTCAATTAAAGTAGCAAAAATGCGGAATATAAAGAAATTAAATAAATTCAAATTTTAAATAAATTTATCTGCTTCGTTCCAACCGTTAAACGGACTTCAGGTAACCTTAAAAGTAAAAAGTTAAAAGCCTGCACCGGAACTTCTCAGTAAGGAGGGGGGGGGGGTTATGGATAGCAAGGAACTAATCAGAAAAGTCCTTGATGGTTTGGATTTGCTGCTGCACCTGTCATTGAATTGCAGCGGAACTCGTAGAAAGCATGATATTATCATTGTAAATCGTTACGTTAGTGTAGTTAGGAGCGAGATGCTCAACGGATGGCTTTGATTTGGCTTTTACCATCAAGCTTCCGAGTGGATTTAGAATTGTTTGATAACAACAGATTATCGAGTCCGCATAAGAGTTCTCTTAGGTGCTGCGCAGGAGCTTTTTTTGAAAATCGTATTCTCAATAATGCCAGTGCTTTTCAGCAGAACCCGCCGTTGCGGTCGCCGCCGAGCCAGTACCAGTAGAACCGGCATATGTTGCTCCAGCTCCTGCAGCTGTAGTGGAGCCGGCACCAGCAGTCGTCGCTCCAGCTCCTGTCGTGGCACCAGCACCAGTTGTTGCCGCGCCAGCTCCAGTGGTGGCACCAGCCCCAGTTGTCGCCGCTCCAGCGCCAGTTGTTGCTCCAGCTCCAGTGGTGGCACCAGCACCAGTGGTAGCACCTGCACCAGTGGTTGCACCAGCACCAGTCGTAGCCGCTCCTGCACCAGTAGTGGCGCCAGCACCAATTGTTGCACCAGCTCCAGTATACCCTCATCCGTTCCCGTACGCCATGGTGAGATTTTTTGTCTTCTGATTCAATGTAGACCCCCTGGCCGCGACGTATGGGCCGCAGCGTGTGGCTGCGATGCGGTCGATTGGCAACATGCCATATGCAAGAATCGATAGGTCACGTCTTCTGGGCCATGTGAAGCTATACGAAAGCATACCAATTCATTTTGCAGTCTAAGAATACATAGGAATTCAGCTTACTGTTTACACTTCCCGATTTGTTTTCAATTCTTTAATCATTAGGGGCTGCCGTGCCGCAACCGCACGCACGCTGCGTTGTGCATGATGAGCTCATGACTTCAGGGCTAACTGTAGGCTGATCTTTCTGAAATAACTTGCCTCTCTCCAACTCCACTGAAATTTTCCCGCCTTCTTCCGCTGTCTAACTCAACCAACCAATGAGGATAAAGCGAGTCAGGGACGCAGAGGAAAGCTACGCCCAAACTTTAGTGCCTGCACTCCCAAATTTTACACCAACTTTCGGAAGAGCAAATCTTATGTGCCCTAATTTTTGTGACAAAGCAGTTCTCTGATAGAGATCCGTGCGTTGCGACATGCGTAGCTCTGCGTCGCGTTATTAATTGCTAAGGGTGACCACCCCTCTTCCCTTGCACTGCCACAAAATTGTTTCAGTCCAGTAAATTCCCTTTTCTTCCAACCTATTACTTATTTTCAGTACTCTCACTACTACCACCCTCGCACTGAAGTCCGCAACATCGCCCGCTCCTACCACAAAGGTGATTTCACGTATTTTTCATTCAATTCTCCAGTTTTTACTCATTTTAACTCATTGGCAAGTTGATCTATACTTGTTTTCAGAAACTGGCCACACCTCAGATACTGCCATGGTCTACGGAGCTGGTCACTTCCCTGGCCACCTAGGCTTCTTCCCTGACCACCATTTCCCTGACCATCACTTCCCTGACCATCACTTTGATGATGAAGCTTTCCCATTCCCTCTGAAGGCGAAGGCGAAGGTCCTCCGTAAGAAGGTCGCAGCTAAGAAGACTGCCCGAACACAGAAGGCTTTCGATAAGAAGAAGAACTAAACATGTGAAATTTATCAGAGAATTTTTTGTATTTCATACTGTACAGAAATGAAGAATTTTCCCCTTTTTTAATGGATGAGTATCGCTTCAGTTGCTACAAGTGTTTATGATGAGTGATACAGATGGTTGGACCTCGAATGAGCATGGATCTAGCGGATGGATCCCTCCCCCCCCCCACACGACTCACGTCACCTGTGGATTACCGCAAAGAAACCGTGACACAGAGGGGAAGAACATGCTGTATGATACCATACCACGATGATAATTATCACACTGTCAACAAACGAATCCCTTCACGAGTGTTTCTCATTTAATACTAACCCTTCTCCATTGCAAGGTGGCCCCGGAAGATGAGCCAGTCTTCCGGTGGTGGTGGCGCTTTCACTGGTGTCTACCATGCGTTCAAAGAGGAATGCAATCGGTACCTCCAACGAAAGCGAATCCCAGTCAGCAGCAAAGGGGTGAGCAGGTCTCACAAGGCACCTTCTAGATGCA
This sequence comes from Ancylostoma ceylanicum, assembly GCA_000688135.1. Classification (NCBI taxonomy): domain Eukaryota; kingdom Metazoa; phylum Nematoda; class Chromadorea; order Rhabditida; family Ancylostomatidae; genus Ancylostoma; species Ancylostoma ceylanicum. Next base: position 181,744 of record JARK01001729.1, on the reverse strand, counting down.
CCAACGTCGCAGTTCACTGTACATACTTGTTTTAGTCAAAAATGTTCAACATGACCAACACCGAAGCGCGTGTTGAGCAGCTGACTGCGGAAAGCTTTGTGGACCTCCTGCCGGAATTTGACACCTTTATATTCGGAGGTGACGGTGAGTCCATGAACACTCATACCGTGCAAATGCTGCGCAAACTTGATGTCTTCACAGTAGTAGATGGCCAACCCGTCAAAAAGATGTGTCTACTACAAATTGATTCAACAACGGACCACGCAGCAAATATCGCCCACTTCCTAATTTGCTCTAGCTGTTATTTTCAGGGCCAATGTGGCTCCGCGAAGGTGTCATCACTGACGTGTCACACCTTGCAAATCTACTGATTGAACACAAAAAAGAAGTATTTATACTAACCAACGATACTAACTACTCACGTCAAACTCATGAAACCAAGCTGTCGCAACACCGGTTCAACAAGAAGCTGAACAAGGTTACCTTTTGCTTTCACTAAAGATGATAAAATTGTTGTTTTTTCAGACAAAATGTGGTTGGGGGGGGCACCTGCCAAAGGACACAGAGGTGCATTTGACGGACTTCCCTTCGCTTCAACGCCTTTGACAACTCCATCTGTACTTTGGACTTGATATTATGGCATACGGTACTTTCCCACGCCGCCGCATCGCCTGAGGTACCGTTCGCACCACTTTCCCACGCAGCGTCGGTATAAATACCGTTGTCTCGTCCCAGTGGTCTCGTACTTCGCCTGCTTCCTCCGACTCCGTCACGTTCGTGCATCATCACCGACGTCGCTCCGCAGATGATGGATCCCGCTCCACAAGGCGCATGGTTCGAGACACCGACACTCTGGAAATCCACGGTCCGCCAAAGCCGTCTGATTGACGCCAGCCAATTCCACCTGCATTGTGTACATATTCAATCCGCAGTCCGCTGTCGCCGATCAGGGAGCGCCACTTGTCCAGCCCGGTTCTTGACTTGACCCTTTTAGATCTTTGTGTTTCAGTTCTCATATTGTAGTTACGCCTTTTTTTGCTCTGCAGAAATATGAAGTGGCTTAGTTAGAGATTGTTAGATCGCAGAAGGAAGATGAATTTGATGGAGATGATGGATAAGGTCTGATAGAAAGCTGGAAGTTTGGAAAGGATGGGAAAGTTGGATAGAATAGGAAGATTGTAAGATCCGCTAGGAACCGCTTCTTGGGGTATCTCGTTAAAGACACTTGTAGGAGTCCTTACCGATGCTAGCTAGGGTCGCTTGCTGCCTAAAAGGTAGTAGGACGCGCTGAACCGCACTCGTTCGCTTGCACCTTTGATTAGGATCCCTCTCACACTTATCTCGCTGGCAACCAAGTTGATATCCACTGACATCTTTGCACACGATACTACCCGTTGGCCCATGTGTGTTGCTGGTTGAACCCTTTTCTGTCGTATCTGGTTCGGATGCTACCGCCGCCGCCCGGGCCAGATGCGACAAGGTCGTGCACGCTCTAACCTGCTAAGTGCAGGGATTTGTGATGGTGTAGGCCTACGCAGGTAGCACAGCTGGTTATGGCAATTTGAACATTATTTGGCTTGTTAGTCGCATTGTTTTTTAGCTGGGAAGAATGGAAGCTACGCTGGAGTAACTGTTGTAATTTTCTGAATTTTTTGACTTTTACTCCGAATTTCGGTGAAAATTGCATACATTTTTTCTCTTAATTAGTTTAGACATTAAGAAATATGCCGAAGTAAGCCGATACCACCACTTTTGGGGTGCCCCCCACTCCGTTTTATTTTATCTCCACGTTTATCCGACTGGATTCAGGACACGAGCCCGCAACCGCTTAATAGCTAAAATAATAAATTGATGTGGGACGAGGCCTCCAACATGAGAAAAATTTCACTTTTAGGATCGTATTGTGACTCCTGGACTACTTGCTGCCAGCTACATTAATGCTAACGTTACGTCTACGAAAAAGGGTGTGTACCTGCTTTCATCTGGTGGGATACAGGACGATCTGAAAGAGCACGGTAGGTCCTGCTGGTTGTAGCACCACTACAATATGATTTGAAAGTTACATGGTATGTAGGGCCGACCCCAAGCAAATCATCCTTGATAAATCCCACGCTTCTTCAGGGATCAACCTCTTCGGTCCCGGTCCAGATGCGCTCGCATCATTGCCGAATGAAGGAGAGATGTTCACTGTGGATATTTCAGTTCGGGTTAGACAATTCGTTTAATGAACAGCCTCATCGTCAGGCTAAGGACAGATCCTCAGGCTTTTATTGGCGCTTGCTTCACCTACTTTGCTGTCGAGGAACATTCTCTCCACCATCTTTGATCACTCACCCATCAACAGTCCCGTTTTTCCGCACCTTTCCACAACCCAGCGCTCATTCCACAGTTGTGAACCCATTGCATGACGTCCTTTCCACTCTGTATGGGCTTAGTCGCACTTTTCACCTATCTGTGGACCTCTTGCCTGGTTGGCTCTCACTACGATACGCTGCCATCTTCCACCTCATCAGTCAACAAGTCTGTTACCATCTCCAGCATGTCCAAACTGAGGGGCACCTACCACACAACTGCACAATAGTGGAAAAGACGTCAGTCAATGGGCCCACAACTATGGAACTGACTTTTTGACGCCGGTTAGAGGAGAAGGACGGAATAAAAGGAGCTATTGATGGGTTGCTATAATGAGACACCGGGACAGCACTATAATGCGATTTCTATAGAAACATCGATGAAACAGTTGTTATCTGCTTATTCCAGTCAACAGATGTCTGCGCTGTTATCATTGGTCTAGACAGGCATCTGAGTTTCAAGAAATTGGTGAAAGCAGCGAGTTACCTCAAGAATCCAAAATGTTTGTTTCTTGCAATCAACGACAATGCAGTGCTTGGTGACCCTAATGAAGATGTTGTCATTCCTGATGCAGGCACGTCTTATTTCATATGTTTGGCTTAGAGGTCAAGGGGCTTAAGCTAAAGTCTAAAATATTCTTTGGATTACGGTTTGCAAGGTGCGTCTGACAACCCCTCGGGGCGCTGTGCGCCATGAGTAGGGTGTGTCTTCTGATGGCGAACTATTTCGCACTGCTACTAACTTCGGTTGTCAGTATTCGCTCTGCAGTATTTCCGGACGGTCGTTCTATTGCTGAGCACTATACTTTGGACCGAATAATGTATTCGAATAAAAAATTGAATAAACATTCGAATTCGAATAATTCGAAATTCGACTACTCGAAAAAGGTTCATTTTCGAATTTATTCGAAATTCGAATATTCGAAAAAATTAAAAATCGAATAAATTCGAAATTCGATTATTCGATAAAAATTTTCGAATATTCCAAAATATACTGAGCACTATTTCACATCCAAGGCCACAAAATTTCACAGAATTTTCTTCCCGCCAAAACTTTCATAGTGAGGTTATGCACTGTTACAGTAGATGTGCATGCGATGTATCTTACGGAATCTTCTCAAACTTTGCACATTGAGGAGTTTCGGACGCTAATCACGACTATTAGCAATCACTTACATAGCAAAACACTGCCATTTTCTTGGTCGCGAAAAAAGAGTTCATTACTCATTGTCCAGACAATATTTAGGAGCTCTTGTTGCTGCGCTCAAAAAAGCTTCCGGGCGAGAGCCTATAACCTTGGGCAAGCCATATAGTCCTGGTTATGAATATATCAAGAAAAATTGGAACATCGACGAGAGTCGAACCATGATGATATGTACCAAGTGCGTTCTTTTCTACTATCTTTCTACTATCTTATAGTTTTCATACGGTGACCTTCACTGGTATAATTTTAAGAGCTCCTTTGAAATCCTGTAGAATCTGGGGTGGTAGTAAACCTACTGAAACTGTCAGTTAACGATGAAAGTTAACTGGTAGCTTACTCCCAGTTTGCAAGGCACTCCGGAATAGCTAATGTAGGCTTTATTGATTTGGATAAGGTTCTCTAAGTGTGACGTTTAAATACTAGGACGAAACTGGGACAACATTTGCAGGTGAACTCACGGTTTAGCTTACTGTCAGTATGAAACGACGAAGGCACTGGCAGCGAAAGAGTGTGCGGTGCGCGAGACGCGGACGATGACCTCATCGTTTGGCGAAAAAGACCTCGAGAGGACTTTTTGCTCACGGTTCGAGTTCGTCGTTGTAGTCAGTCGAGCGTACACTGGCTCCTTTTCGGTGAAGACGCAATGTCGGGCACGTCCAGCCGATGGATCTTCCACCATTCCGATCACCATGACCTTCCACCGGAGATCACCAATGACACCGATTTCCTGTTGGGTGATTTTGACTGCAAAGCCTTACACCCTTTCAGATAAAATCCTACATATTTGTGAAGCACAGAAATATGTTTCTGAGCTTAACGTATCAAAGTTAAGATAAGTGGGACGAGATTCACTGGCCGTTTGGGTCATAAGAACCACATGAGCTCCATTCGCGGTAGAGTCAGGATTGCAAAGGTATGTCGGCACACTATAAGGACATCGAGTATTTGATGGTTGAGGGTTCGAAACTCCTGATGGTTAGGAGGTTTGCTAGAACCTCATCATCCAAGCATCGAGGTTGTCAGTTAGCTCGTAGCTTGTTCATGGTTGCAAACCAAACCTGACAGTTAACTATGACCTTTGGCTCATCATTTCATCGTCGTCTCGAGAGGTTTACTACCACCCCTGATAAAATTGGACGCACAGCGAGATCCAAGCTCTTGGTTATTGTTACACTTCTAGAGTTTAAATTTGCGAAAAAAAAAACCGGATAGCATAGCTCCGGATGTCACTCTATTCACATTTTAGCGTCAATTGTGATGTGCAATTCGGCCGTAATCACGGAATGCGCACTCTTCTCATCGCAAGCAACCCTCACGAACTCGATGAAATGGAGAAGATGCGAAGCAGCCGCTGCGATGCACTCCCACACTACTACATTACCTCTATACCGACAATTCTTCCTCAAAACAAATAATTATAACGTCTCAATCAAATCCATTGCAATGGAGATATCATTGCATATTAAAATTTGAGGACTTGTACTCTTCATAGAAATGTCGACTAGTGATATGATGACTGTAGTTTATTTATACCTGGGCAAAACGCAGGATCTTTCAAGAAAAAAAAGGAAAGAAGTCACTTCAAGAACAAGAATTATGAGCATTTCTTCATATGGAGCTGGCTTTTCACCTGTCTCAAGTTTCTTCAGAGTCGAGCGCATGGGTCCTGCTTATTTATTACAAATCTTTATTACAAATCTCAAGGCAACGATGAAAATGAGATCAACAGCGTCACGAATTAACAACAATAGAATGTCAATGTCTGGGAATTATGGCTGATACCTGTAGAAAAGTGGATTTTACGAATACATTCTGGGCAGAGAAAGAACAACGATGAAAAACAAACGATATGTACCATACAAATACCGTACATACAGTCGTGAAATACACATAATGCTTCAAGTGAAGGCACTTAGCTACCGTATAAAATAGTGTGCATGGAGGATTAACACCTGAGAACCGTTTTGCTCCGCCTGTAGGTGAATGAAAGTGCTATGGAACTGGGAAGTGTGCAAATTTTTTGTGGGAAACCGTCTCTTTGTACACGTTATTCTCGTTGAGCAGTTTTGTTGCGTGCAACAATGACCGTATCCTGAAAAAAATTCTTTGTGGAAGTTGTCTCGATCAAAATTACATTGAGCGTCTACGGCGGTGCGTTTTTTTTTGCGGATTGAGAGCACGCGACGCAGCCGCGCCGCTAGCGCTAGAGTCGCGGCAGTATTGCCATATCGCAGAATTTTTGATAGTTTTTTTTTGTAAAATTCAGTGTTCAGTAGCAAGAAAACTAATATACAAAAAGTCCTATAGCTTGCTGTCGCGGCGAGGATGCCAGTACGAGCGGCGCGGTAGCATCGCGTGCTTCACGAGTCCCCGAAAGACTAAATGTCACCGCAGAAGCAGCATTTACGAACGACAACTGTGTGTGCGTCGAGGATGATGCGATTAGTATAAACGGTCCATTAATAGTTAGTAAAATTTACCTCAAACTGGGCTAGCATCTGGAGGCGAAGACGGCATTCGGATTGCCACTTCGTATGGGGGTGGAGGACCTTGTGGAACACCACATATCCACATATCTTCTGCTAATGACTCGCTTAGCACGGATTCTGAAAGGTCACGAATAGAAAGACGTCAATGATACTGTGGAAAAGAGTGGAAAACGTAAAAGTTTTGGAAAAAAATGGATTCGTCAGTTTAGCACGGTACATTTCAAAATTTTGGATCTGAGTGGAGGCTCAATGAAAATGCCGCTCTAGGAACAGCTTTTTTCTACGCACAGAAGTTCATAGTTAGTAGTAGGAGCGCATTCGTACTAGTAGTTTCATGTAAAAACGTATTAAAATCACGACAGGTTAAGGCGTAGAAGCACGCCTGCAATACGCAACGCGCACGTGAAGCTCCGCCCACTGCATTTTTGATACGCGCGAAAAGAGGCTGTTTCGCAGTTATTTATAAGCAACGCACGGGAAAATCAACGAACCTCTTCTGCTTAACCTAAGCCCATTAAACGAGAGAAAACTCTATCAGTAATTTTGTGACCAGGTAAAATAGGCGTGGTCTGGCAAAAAGGGCGGGAAACCGCGTCGCAGCCGCACGCCCTGCTGAAGATTAGCGTCTTTACGAAACTTCTGTGACTTTGGCGTAGGTCCCACAAAAGCAAAGATTTCTCGAATGGTTGATGATTCACGTTCACCCGTGAAGTGAGCGAAAATTCAATCAATAAATCATCGCCAGGACTGACAAAGTAGAAGGGAAACCGCGGCGCAGCCGCGCGCTCGGCAAGACATCTGCGCCTTTCATAACATTTTTGTTTTTAAAGTAGAAAACAGAACTGAGGAGGAAAGTTTTTCAATATTCTCTGCGAGCTCATTATTCTCTCATTTGCATTGGATAAACATCCTAATATCCATCTATGCCAGTATGCACATTAGTTCCCAAAAACTAACCTTGACTCCGTGTATTTTGTGCTTGCGATCGATCAGCGTATTGACTATAGATCCGACAACCAAAAGTAAATAGGAAAACAAGAAAGAAGATGCCTATCGTCACTCCAGCAGCTACTCCGCTACTCACCGTTGGTTGTTCTGCAAAAATACCATCACAATGACAAAAACAATAAACAGGCAGACGAGCAAACAGTAAAACTAGCAAGGCAGAGAAGTAACATACTCTCGTGATACTCGTTAACGTAATATTTATCCCAGGTGACCGGTCGATACGTATGATATGGCCACAACGCCTGCATGCTATCATTCGAAGCCAATATTTATCTGAAAAATTAGCTAATTCATAGGGCCAAGGAAAAAAGTTGCGTGGAAAGCGAATGGAGGGACGAACGAACGAATGAACGGATGAATGAATAAATGAATGAATGAGTGAATGAGTGAATTAATTAATTAATTCACTCATTCACTCATTCACTCATTCATTCATTCATTAATTAATTAATCCACTAATTAATTAATTAATTAATTAATTAATTAATGGAATGAAAGGATGAATGAATGAATGAATGAATGAGTGAATGAATGATCTGAATGAATGAATGAATGAATGAATGAATGAATGAATGAATGGATGAGTGAATGAATGAATGAATGAATGAATGAGTGGATGAATGAATGAATGAATGAATGAATGAATGAATGAAT